>OU015493.1:44902095-45129595 GCA_907164885.2 Dolomedes plantarius | reverse complement strand
TCCTCTGCGGCAGAGGGTCGGGTGTTCTGGTCCACAAATGTGGGCGTGGGTTCGAATCCCACTTCTGACAAAATATTTTTTCAATACCTCTTGTGATTATAATTTGACACAGTAAAAAAGAATGAAATGAACATGAATGAGAAGGGATGAATGAAAAATCACGCCACATATTTTTAAATTTCCTTTAACAAGTAGAGATGTAACTTCGTGGAGGTGATATAATCTTTACATATTAAATTTATGAGCTATCTCCCGAAAATAGAAATTCGAAATTTAATATACATATAGAAAATGTTAGCAGTATAATAGTAAAAAAATATTCTTTTGAAATTAAAGAAAATCTACATTGCATACTCTAGATTCCTAAATTAAATTTTTAATTTCTTTCAATTTTGCATGTCAGGATGGCCGAGCGGTCTACGTGGCCAGACTCAAGGGTAATTCTTCCTCTGCGGCAGAGGGTTGAGTGTTCTGGTCCACAAATGTGGGCGTGGGTTCGAATCCCACTTCTGACAAAAAGATTTTTCAATACCTCTTGAGATTATAATTTGACAAAGTAAAAAATAATGAAATGAACATGAATGAGAAGGGATGAATGAAAAATCACTCCACATATTTGTAAATTTCCTTTAACAAGTTGAGATGTACCTTCGTGGAGGTGACATAATTTTTACATATTAAATTTATGCGCTTTCTCCCGAAAATAGAAATTCGAAATTTAATTTACATATAGAAAATGTTAGCAGTATAATAGTAAAAAAATATTTTCTTCAAATTCAAGAAAATCTACAATGCAAACTACATTGCATAATTAGGAAAAATTTAATTTAGATTCCTAAATTAAATTTTTCAATTTCTTTAAATTTGGCATGTCAGGATGGCCGAGCGGTCTAAGGCGCCAGACTCAAGGGTAATCCTTCCTCTGCGGCAGAGGGTCGGGTGTTCTGGTCCACAAATGTGGGCGTGGGTTCGAATCCCACTTCTGACAAAATATTTTTTCAATACCTCTTGTGATTATAATTTGACACAGTAAAAAAGAATGAAATGAACATGAATGAGAAGGGATGAATGAAAAATCACGCCACATATTTTTAAATTTCCTTTAACAAGTAGAGATGTAACTTCGTGGAGGTGATATAATCTTTACATATTAAATTTATGAGCTATCTCCCGAAAATAGAAATTCGAAATTTAATATACATATAGAAAATGTTAGCAGTCTAATAGTAAAAAAATATTCTTTTGAAATTAAAGAAAATCTACATTGCATACTCTAGATTCCTAAATTAAATTTTTAATTTCTTTAAATTTTGCATGTCAGGATGGCCGAGCGGTCTAAGGCGCCAGACTCAAGGGTAATCCTTCCTCTGCGGCAGAGGGTTGAGTGTTCTGGTCCACAAATGTGGGCGTGGGTTCGAATCCCACTTCTGACAAAAAATTTTTCAATACCTCTTGAGATTATAATTTGACAAAGTAAAAAATAATGAAATGAACATGAATGAGAAGGGATGAATGAAAAATCACGCCACATATTTTTAAATTTCCTTTAACAAGTAGAGATGTAACTTCGTGGAGGTGATATAATCTTTACATATTAAATTTATGAGCTATCTCCCGAAAATAGAAATTCGAAATTTAATATACATATAGAAAATGTTAGCAGTCTAATAGTAAAAAAATATTCTTTTGAAATTAAGAAAATCTACATTGCATACTCTAGATTCCTAAATTAAATTTTTAATTTCTTTAAATTTTGCATGTCAGGATGGCCGAGCGGTCTAAGGCGCCAGACTCAAGGGTAATCCTTCCTCTGCGGCAGAGGGTTGAGTGTTCTGGTCCACAAATGTGGGCGTGGGTTCGAATCCCACTTCTGACAAAAAATTTTTCAATACCTCTTGAGATTATAATTTGACAAAGTAAAAAATAATGAAATGAACATGAATGAGAAGGGATGAATGAAAAATCACTCCACATATTTTTAAATTTCCTTTAACAAGTAGAGATGTAACTTCGTAGAGGTGACATAATCTTTACATATTAAATTTATGAGCTATCTCCCGAAAATAGAAATTCGAAATTTAATATACATATAGAAAATGTTAGCAGTATAATAGTAAAAAAATATTCTTTTGAAATTATAGAAAATCTACATTGCATACTCTAGATTCCTAAATTAAGTTTTTAATTTCTTTAAAGTTTGCATGTCAGGATGGCCGAGCGGTCTAAGGCGCCAGACTCAAGGGTAATCCTTCCTCTGCGGCAGAGGGTCGGGTGTTCTGGTCCACAAATGTGGGCGTGGGTTCGAATCCCACTTCTGACAAAATATTTTTTCTATACCTCTTGTGATTATAATTTGACACAGTAAAAAAGAATGAAATGAACATGAATGAGAAGGGATGAATGAAAAATCACGCCACATATTTTTAAATTTCCTTTAACAAGTAGAGATGTAACTTCGTGGAGGTGATATAATCTTTACATATTAAATTTATGAGCTATCTCCCGAAAATAGAAATTCGAAATTTAATATACATATAGAAAATCTTAGCAGTCTAATAGTAAAAAAATATTCTTTTGAAATTAAAGAAAATCTACATTGCATACTCTAGATTCCTAAATTAAATTTTTAATTTCTTTAAATTTTGCATGTCAGGATGGCCGAGCGGTCTAAGGCGCCAGACTCAAGGGTAATCCTTCCTCTGCGGCAGAGGGTTGAGTGTTCTGGTCCACAAATGTGGGCGTGGGTTCGAATCCCACTTCTGACAAAAAATTGTTTCAATACCTCTTGAGATTATAATTTGACATAGTAAAAAATAATGAAATGAACATGAATGAGAAGGGATGAATGAAAAATCACTCCACATATTTGTAAATTTCCTTTAACAAGTTGAGATGTACCTTCGTGGAGGTGACATAATTTTTACATATTAAATTTATGCGCTTTCTCCCGAAAATAGAAATTCGAAATTTAATTTACATATAGAAAATATTAGCAGTATAATAGTAAAAAAATATTTTCTTCAAAATCAAGAAAATCTACAATGCAAACTACATTGCATAATTAGGAAAAATTTAATTTAGATTCCTAAATTAAATTTTTCAATTTCTTTAAATTTGGCATGTCAGGATGGCCGAGCGGTCTAAGGCGCCAGACTCAAGGGTAATCCTTCCTCTGCGGCAGAGGGTCGGGTGTTCTGGTCCACAAATGTGGGCGTGGGTTCGAATCCCACTTCTGACAAAAAAATTTTCAATACCTCTTGAGATTATAATTTGACAAAGAAAAAAATAATGAAATGAACATGAATGAGAAGGGATGAATGAAAAATCACTCCACATATTTTTAAATTTCATTTAACAAGTAGAGATGTAACTTCGTAGAGGTGACATAATTTTTACATATAAAATTTATGAGCTATCTCCCGAAAATAGAAATTCGAAATTTAATATACATATAGAAAATGTTAGCAGTATAATAGTAAAAAAATATTCTTTTGAAATTATAGAAAATCTACATTGCATACTCTAGATTCCTAAATTAAGTTTTTAATTTCTTTAAAGTTTGCATGTCAGGATGGCCGAGCGGTCTAAGGCGCCAGACTCAAGGGTAATCCTTCCTCTGCGGCAGAGGGTCGGGTGTTCTGGTCCACAAATGTGGGCGTGGGTTCGAATCCCACTTCTGACAAAATATTTTTTCAATACCTCTTGTGATTATAATTTGACACAGTAAAAAAGAATGAAATGAACATGAATGAGAAGGGATGAATGAAAAATCACGCCACATATTTTTAAATTTCCTTTAACAAGTAGAGATGTAACTTCGTGGAGGTGATATAATCTTTACATATTAAATTTATGAGCTATCTCCCGAAAATAGAAATTCGAAATTTAATATACATATAGAAAATGTTAGCAGTATAATAGTAAAAAAATATTCTTTTGAAATTAAAGAAAATCTACATTGCATACTCTAGATTCCTAAATTAAATTTTTAATTTCTTTCAATTTTGCATGTCAGGATGGCCGAGCGGTCTAAGGCGCCAGACTCAAGGGTAATCCTTCCTCTGCGGCAGAGGGTTGAGTGTTCTGGTCCACAAATGTGGGCGTGGGTTCGAATCCCACTTCTGACAAAAAGATTTTTCAATACCTCTTGAGATTATAATTTGACATATTAAAAATAATGAAATGAACATGAATGAGAAGGGATGAATGAAAAATCACTCCACATATTTTTAAATTTCCTTTAACAAGTAGAGATGTAACTTCGTGGAGGTGATATAATCTTTACATATTAAATTTATGAGCTATCTCCCGAAAATAGAAATTCGAAATTTAATATACATATAGAAAATGTTAGCAGTATAATAGTAAAAAAATATTCTTTTGAAATTAAAGAAAATCTACATTGCATACTCTAGATTCCTAAATTAAATTTTTAATTTCTTTAAATTTTGCATGTCAGGATGGCCGAGCGGTCTAAGGCGCCAGACTCAAGGGTAATCCTTCCTCTGCGGCAGAGGGTTGAGTGTTCTGGTCCACAAATGTGGGCGTGGGTTCGAATCCCACTTCTGACAAAAAATTTTTTCAATACCTCTTGTGATTATAATTTGACACAGTAAAAAATAATGAAATGAACATGAATGAGAAGGGATGAATGAAAAATCACTCCACATATTTGTAAATTTCCTTTAACAAGTTGAGATGTACCTTCGTGGAGGTGACATAATTTTTACATATTAAATTTATGCGCTTTCTCCCGAAAATAGAAATTCGAAATTTAATTTACATATAGAAAATGTTAGCAGTATAATAGTAAAAAAATATTTTCTTCAAATTCAAGAAAATCTACAATGCAAACTACATTGCATAATTAGGAAAAATTTAATTTAGATTCCTAAATTAAATTTTTCAATTTCTTTAAATTTGGCATGTCAGGATGGCCGAGCGGTCTAAGGCGCCAGACTCAAGGGTAATCCTTCCTCTGCGGCAGAGGGTCGGGTGTTCTGGTCCACAAATGTGGGCGTGGGTTCGAATCCCACTTCTGACAAAATATTTTTTCAATACCTCTTGTGATTATAATTTGACACAGTAAAAAAGAATGAAATGAACATGAATGAGAAGGGATGAATGAAAAATCACGCCACATATTTTTAAATTTCCTTTAACAAGTAGAGATGTAACTTCGTGGAGGTGATATAATCTTTACATATTAAATTTATGAGCTATCTCCCGAAAATAGAAATTCGAAATTTAATATACATATAGAAAATGTTAGCAGTCTAATAGTAAAAAAATATTCTTTTGAAATTAAAGAAAATCTACATTGCATACTCTAGATTCCTAAATTAAATTTTTAATTTCTTTAAATTTTGCATGTCAGGATGGCCGAGCGGTCTAAGGCGCCAGACTCAAGGGTAATCCTTCCTCTGCGGCAGAGGGTCGGGTGTTCTGGTCCACAAATGTGGGCGTGGGTTCGAATCCCACTTCTGACAAAATATTTTTTCAATACCTCTTGAGATTATAATTTGACAAAGTAAAAAATAATGAAATGAACATGAATGAGAAGGGATGAATGAAAAATCACTCCACATATTTTTAAATTTCCTTTAACAAGTAGAGATGTAACTTCGTGGTGGTGACATAATCTTTACATATAAGATTTATGAGCTATCTCCCGAAAATAGAAATTCGAAATTTAATATACATATAGAAAATGTTAGCAGTATAATAGTAAAAAAATATTCTTTTGAAATTATAGAAAATCTACATTGCATACTCTAGATTCCTAAATTAAGTTTTTAATTTCTTTAAAGTTTGCATGTCAGGATGGCCGAGCGGTCTAAGGCGCCAGACTCAAGGGTAATCCTTCCTCTGCGGCAGAGGGTCGGGTGTTCTGGTCCACAAATGTGGGCGTGGGTTCGAATCCCACTTCTGACAAAATATTTTTTCAATACCTCTTGTGATTATAATTTGACACAGTAAAAAAGAATGAAATGAACATGAATGAGAAGGGATGAATAAAAAATCACGCCACATATTTTTAAATTTCCTTTAACAAGTAGAGATGTAACTTCGTGGAGGTGATATAATCTTTACATATTAAATTTATGAGCTATCTCCCGAAAATAGAAATTCGAAATTTAATATACATATAGAAAATGTTAGCAGTATAATAGTAAAAAAATATTCTTTTGAAATTAAAGAAAATCTACATTGCATACTCTAGATTCCTAAATTAAATTTTTAATTTCTTTCAATTTTGCATGTCAGGATGGCCGAGCGGTCTACGTGGCCAGGCTCAAGGGTAATTCTTCCTCTGCGGCAGAGGGTTGAGTGTTCTGGTCCACAAATGTGGGCGTGGGTTCGAATCCCACTTCTGACAAAAAGATTTTTCAATACCTCTTGAGATTATAATTTGACAAAGTAAAAAATAATGAAATGAACATGAATGAGAAGGGATGAATGAAAAATCACTCCACATATTTTTAAATTTCCTTTAACAAGTTGAGATGTACCTTCGTGGAGGTGACATAATTTTTACATATTAAATTTATGCGCTTTCTCCCGAAAATAGAAATTCGAAATTTAATTTACATATAGAAAATGTTAGCAGTATAATAGTAAAAAATATTTTCTTCAAATTCAAGAAAATCTACAATGCAAACTACATTGCATAATTAGGAAAAATTTAATTTAGATTCCTAAATTAAATTTTTCAATTTCTTTAAATTTGGCATGTCAGGATGGCCGAGCGGTCTAAGGCGCCAGACTCAAGGGTAATCCTTCCTCTGCGGCAGAGGGTCGGGTGTTCTGGTCCACAAATGTGGGCGTGGGTTCGAATCCCACTTCTGACAAAATATTTTTTCAATACCTCTTGTGATTATAATTTGACACAGTAAAAAAGAATGAAATGAACATGTATGAGAAGGGATGAATGAAAAATCACGCCACATATTTTTAAATTTCCTTTAACAAGTAGAGATGTAACTTCGTGGAGGTGATATAATCTTTACATAATAAATTTATGAGCTATCTCCCGAAAATAGAAATTCGAAATTTAATATACATATAGAAAATGTTAGCAGTCTAATAGTAAAAAAATATTCTTTTGAAATTAAAGAAAATCTACATTGCATACTCTAGATTCCTAAATTAAATTTTTAATTTCTTTAAATTTTGCATGTCAGGATGGCCGAGCGGTCTAAGGCGCCAGACTCAAGGGTAATCCTTCCTCTGCGGCAGAGGGTTGAGTGTTCTGGTCCACAAATGTGGGCGTGGGTTCGAATCCCACTTCTGACAAAAAATTTTTCAATACCTCTTGAGATTATAATTTGACAAAGAAAAAAATAATGAAATGAACATGAATGAGAAGGGATGAATGAAAAATCACGCCACATATTTTTAAATTTCCTTTAACAAGTAGAGATGTAACTTCGTGGAGGTGATATAATCTTTACATATTAAATTTATGAGCTATCTCCCGAAAATAGAAATTCGAAATTTAATATACATATAGAAAATCTTAGCAGTCTAATAGTGAAAAAATATTCTTTTGAAATTAAAAAAATCTACATTGCATACTCTAGATTCCTAAATTAAATTTTTAATTTCTTTAAATTTTGCATGTCAGAATGGCCGAGCGGTCTAAGCCGCCAGACTCAAGGGTAATCCTTCCTCTGCGGCAGAGGGTTGAGTGTTCTGGTCCACAAATGTGGGCGTGGGTTCGAATCCCACTTCTGACAAAAAATTTTTCAATACCTCTTGAGATTATAATTTGACAAAGAAAAAAATAATGAAATGAACATGAATGAGAAGGGATGAATGAAAAATCACTCCACATATTTTTAAATTTCATTTAACAAGTAGAGATGTAACTTCGTAGAGGTGACATAATTTTCACATATTAAATTTATGAGCTATCTCCCGAAAATAGAAATTCGAAATTTAATATACATATAGAAAATGTTAGCAGTATAATAGTAAAAAAATATTCTTTTGAAATTATAGAAAATCTACATTGCATACTCTAGATTCCTAAATTAAATTTTTAATTTCTTTAAAGTTTGCATGTCAGGATGGCCGAGCGGTCTAAGGCGCCAGACTCAAGGGTAATCCTTCCTCTGCGGCAGAGGGTCGGGTGTTCTGGTCCACAAATGTGGGCGTGGGTTCGAATCCCACTTCTGACAAAATATTTTTTCTATACCTCTTGTGATTATAATTTGACACAGTAAAAAAGAATGAAATGAACATGAATGAGAAGGGATGAATAAAAAATCACGCCACATATTTTTAAATTTCCTTTAACAAGTAGAGATGTAACTTCGTGGAGGTGATATAATCTTTACATATTAAATTTATGAGCTATCTCCCGAAAATAGAAATTCGAAATTTAATATACATATAGAAAATGTTAGCAGTATAATAGTAAAAAAATATTCTTTTGAAATTAAAGAAAATCTACATTGCATACTCTAGATTCCTAAATTAAATTTTTAATTTCTTTCAATTTTGCATGTCAGGATGGCCGAGCGGTCTACGTGGCCAGGCTCAAGGGTAATTCTTCCTCCGCGGCAGAGGGTTGAGTGTTCTGGTCCACAAATGTGGGCGTGGGTTCGAATCCCACTTCTGATAAAAAATTGTTTCAATACCTCTTGAGATTATAATTTGACATAGAAAAAATAATGAAATGAACATGAATGAGAAGGGATGAATGAAAAATCACTCCACATATTTTTAAATTTCCTTTAACAAGTAGAGATGTAACTTCGTGGAGGTGATATAATCTTTACATATTAAATTTATGACCTATCTCCCGAAAATAGAAATTCGAAATTTAATATACATATAGAAAATGTTAGCAGTATAATAGTAAAAAAATATTCTTTTGAAATTAAAGAAAATCTACATTGCATACTCTAGATTCCTAAATTAAGTTTCTAATTTTTTTAAAGTTTGCATGTCAGGATGGCTGAGCGGTCTAAGGCTACGGCCACACGAGCGATTTTTCCCGGTACGGCTTTTCCCCGCGCTGGAAAATCTACACCAGCCGGCCACACGTGCATGTGACATTTTTTTCCCCCGCTGGGACTTTTCCCGCATCTTGAAAATCTACGCCGGCCACACGTGCGGTTTCTTCATGCGAGGTCAGTCGTTTGTGCTTTGCAGTACAACATGAATCCAGTTTCAATAAATGAAAATGCTGTTAACGCGTTATGTGCTTTATTAATTGTTCGCCGACAACGTCGTCGACGTCAAAGAAAGTACTGGGTACATCCTCTTATAAGTGAGAGATCAGTAAAGGGAAAATTTATACTTCTACACAATAAGCTGAAAGGATACCCAGACAAGTTTTTTGAGTATTATAGAATGTCGATATCTTCATTTGAAACTCTATTATCTAAGGTTGAAGTTGCAATTAGAAAAAGTGATACTGTAATGCGATGTTAGTATTGATATCGATCGTTGCAATCGATGTTAGTACAGTCGAACCCCGTTATAACGAACTTCAAGGGACCAAAGGTTTGGTTCGCTATATCCGGTGGTTCGCTATATCCGAACCGTTAAGAAAAATGTTCACAAAATGTAGAATTCATTAGTTGCTATGTGTATTCAATAATGATGTATTAAAAAACGATAAAATCTATTAAAAATGACCATTAAGGAATTAAATTGACTAAAATCGATAACATTAAACTGATACAATACTAATTAAACTAATTAAAAATGAAAGACAAATGGATATAAATTCATTTTTACCTTTAATTCTTGCTCACTGTTTTGTTACGAGTGCACAGTACAAGCTACTAACTAATAACAGCAATAATTTTGTATCAAATTCTTTAAAATTGTATACTAGCAAGTTTTGTATAATGCCCTCTTGTTATAACAAGACAGCGGATTATATACACTTAAAAATGGCAAAATATCCATGCAAATATACACTTAAAAATATAAATATGCACTTCATATAGAAATAGGTCTAAATATTACTTATTTATCTAAATATTGATCTAAATATTACTTACCTGAACAAAAGAACATATTTAAAATAAGGTTTCTGTTGTTGTTCAGATGTGTAAAGCGGGGATATAACTTTTACATAATATATTTTTTCTGAAGAGAATGCAATTTTTATTTATAATATACTTAAAGTGACTGCCTACGTTGAAAATGCCATTTTTTGACTACTTTGATCAATTTAATTTTTTGCAAGAATCTTGTAATTCAGTCTTTTTTCTTTCCAAAACAGTTTTGATTTTCATTCTACGTCAATTAGAAGTAGAGTTATAGCTATTTTAAAAAAACATCGTCTAATACAAAATTTAAGTGACAAACAGCTTTAAATGCGTCCATTTTTTTACCATTTTGGTCAATTTTATTTTTTGCAAGAATCTTGTAATTCAATCTTTTCTCTTTTCAAAACCGTTTAGATTTTCATTCTACATCAATTAGAAGCAGAGTTATAGCTATTTTAAAAAACATCGTCTAATACAAAACTGAAGTGACAAACAACTTTAAAGGCGTTTTTCTCAGAATTATGTTTTTTAGCACAAATCTCTACCGTTATCATGATATTTCAGATAATAATGCATATAATTTGATAAAATTTTCAGGAAATGTTTTAGATGCTATTGTTAATGAAATGACGTACAATAATTGATGTATAATAAATAGTTTTTTGTTTGGGGCTGTTTTTATAAGGAAAGGAATGACGAATTGGGGAAAATTTTCATATTGGAACATAAAATTGTCTGTATTATTTTTGCATTTTATAATTTCTCTTAGATTGTAGGTCATTTTAAAGATAACTGTTATATATATCATGTGTGAGAAGGAAATTAAAATAGTAGCATTAGAATTTTGTTCAGAGTGATAAGCGTTTTAGCTAAATTTCATTAAAAATTACTTCAAATTGACCAATTTATAAAAAAGTATGGTGTTTACAGGAAAGTTTTTTTTTTATTTTTTATTTTTAAATGCTGTTTTACCATATGAGACCAAAAAATCCTTACAAAAGCAATTTTTTAAAAAAATTGGCTCCGAACGTAGGCAGTCACCTTTTCTGTTGTTGTTCAGATGTGTAAAGCGGGGATATAACTTTTATATAATATATTTTTTCTGAAGCGAATGCAATTTTTATTTATAATATACTTAATAGAAAGACACATGCAAATCAGAAAATATTGTATGCAATTGTATATAATCCACGATCTAGTTATAACTATCACCTACTTAGAACTTAGGTTATAACTTGTAACTTAAAAAATAAAATTTAATTTGTTTTACTAATTACCAATTTTATTTCTTCCATTTTCGTCCATCTGGTCCCATTTTTCCCCAATAACATTCTTTGTTACGGTCATCCATGTTTCTCTTTTTAGTTCCCGGTTTTTGAAATCCTTTGTCCGTGCATCATAAAGACATGGATATTTTTCTATTTCTAAGATCAAAAGTTCGCTATCCAAGTAATAATCCATGATATTTTAAATATAAAAAATTTAAGTATAAAAAATTACTAGAACACACGAATATAGCAGCAAGAGAAATGGGAATAATTAAAAAAATCGGATTAAAATTATTATAATCAGGCTCTGTACATTATACCCTATCTTTACGTAAACGTATTGAATACTACCAGCGACTGTTCTCATGCACGTGTGGCCACCGATTTAGCTGGAAATCCAGCTAGGAAAAATAGGTCTGGTTCTATCCTCCAGCGGCCGACCTTGAGAATGCGACAGACAACTCCCCCGCTAAAGGGAAAAACAGCTGTGTTTGGCCACCCCTATGTTACAGAAGCTTATCTATATTTTGGGGCTTGTTTTCCAGCTGTGTTTCTCAGGGAAAAATCGCTCGTGTGGCCGTAGACTAAGGCGCCAAACTCAAGGGTAATCCTTCCTCTGCGGCAGAGGGTTGAGTGTTCTGGTCCACAAATGTGGGCGTGGGTTCGAATCCCACTTTTGACAAAAAATTTTTCAATACCTCTTGAGATTATAATTTGACAAAGAAAAAATAATGAAATGAACATGAATGAGAAGGGATGAATGAAAAATCACTCCACATATTTGTAAATTTCCTTTAACAAGTTGAGATGTTCCTTCGTGGAGGTGACATAATTTTTACATATTAAATTTATGCGCTTTCTCCCGAAAATAGAAATTCGAAATTTAATTTACATATAGAAAATATTAGCAGCATAATAGTAAAAAAATATTTTCTTCAAAATCAAGAAAATCTACAATGCAAACTACATTGCATAATTAGGAAAAATTTAATTTAGATTCCTAAATTAAATTTTTCAATTTCTTTAAATTTGGCATGTCAGGATGGCCAAGCGGTCTAAGGCGCCAGACTCAAGGGTAATCCTTCCTCTGCGGCAGAGGGTCGGGTGTTCTGGTCCACAAATGTGGGCGTGGGTTCGAATCCCACCTCTGACAAAATATTTTTTCAGTACCTCTTGTGATTATAATTTGACAAAGAAAAAAATAATGAAATGAACATGAATGAGAAGGGATGTATGAAAAATCACTCCACATATTTTTAAATTTCATTTAACAAGTAGAGATGTAACTTCGTAGAGGTGACATAATTTTTACATATAAAATTTATGAGCTATCTCCCGAAAATAGAAATTCGAAATTTAATATACATATAGAAAATGTTAGCAGTATAATAGTAAAAAAATATTCTTTTGAAATTACAGAAAATCTACATTGCATACCCTAGATTCCTAAATTAAGTTTTTTATTTCTTTAAAGTTTGCATGTCAGGATGGCCGAGCGGTCTAAGTAGCCAGACTCAAGGGTAATCCTTCCTCTGCGGCAGAGGGTCGGGTGTTCTGGTCCACAAATGTGGGCGTGGGTTCGAACCCCACTTCTGACAAAATATTTTTTCTATACCTCTTGTGATTATAATTTGACACAGTAAAAAAGAATGAAATGAACATGAATGAGAAGGGATGAATGAAAAATCACGCCACATATTTTTAAATTTCCTTTAACAAGTAGAGATGTAACTTCGTGGAGGTGATATAATCTTTACATATTAAATTTATGAGCTATCTCCCGAAAATAGAAATTCGAAATTTAATATACATATAGAAAATATTAGCAGTCTAATAGTAAAAAAATATTCTTTTGAAATTAAAGAAAATCTACATTGCATACTCTAGATTCCTAAATTAAATTTTTAATTTCTTTAAATTTTGCTTGTCAGGATGGCCGAGCGGTCAAAGGCGCCAGACTCAAGGGTAATCCTTCCTCTGCGGCAGAGGGTCGGGTGTTCTGGTCCACAAATGTGGGCGTGGGTTCGAATCCCACTTCTGACAAAATATTTTTTCAATACCTCTTGTGATTATAATTTGACACAGTAAAAAAGAATGAAATGAACATGAATGAGAAGGGATGAATAAAAAATCGCGCCACATATTTTTAAATTTCCTTTAACAAGTAGAGATGTAACTTCGTGGAGAAGATATAATCTTTACATATTAAATTATGAGCTATCTCCCGAAAATAGAATTTCGAAATTTAATATACATATAGAAAATGTTAGCAGTATAATAGTAAAAAAATATTCTTTTGAAATTAAAGAAAATCTACATTGCATACTCTAGATTCCTAAATTAAAATTTTAATTTCTTTCAATTTTGCATGTCAGGATGGCCGAGCGGTCTACGTGGCCAGGCTCAAGGGTAATTCTTCCTCCGCGGCAGAGGGTTGAGTGTTCTGGTCCACAAATGTGGGCGTGGGTTCGAATCCCACTTCTGACAAAAAATTGTTTCAATACCTCTTGAGATTATAATTTGACATATTAAAAATAATGAAATGAACATGAATGAGAAGGGATGAATGAAAAATCACTCCACATATTTTTAAATTTCCTTTAACAAGTAGAGATGTAACTTCGTGGAGGTGATATAATCTTTACATATTAAATTTATGAGCTATCTCCCGAAAATAGAAATTCGAAATTTAATATACATATAGAAAATGTTAGCAGTCTAATAGTACAAAAATATTTTTTTTGAAATTAAAGAAAATCTACATTGCATACTTTAGATTCCTAAATTTAATTTTTAATTTCTTTAAATTTTGCATGTCAGGATGGCCGAGCGGTCTAAGGCGCCAGACTCAAGGGTAATTCTTCCTCTGCGGCAGAGGGTTGAGTGTTCTGGTCCACAAATGTGGGTGTGGGTTCGAATCCCACTTCTGACAAATAGATTTTTCAAGACCACTTGAGATTATAATTTGACAAAGTAAAAAATAATTAAATGAACATGAATGAGAAGGGTTGAATGAAAAATCACTCCACATATTTTTAAATTTCCTTTAACAAGTTGAGATGTAACTTCGTGGAGGTGACATAATTTTTACATATTAAATTTATGCACTTTCTCCCGAAAATAGAAATTCGAAATTTAATTTACATATAGAAAATGTTAGCAGTATAATAGTAAAAAAATATTGTCTTCAAATTCAAGAAAATCTACAATGCAAACTACATTGCATAATTAGGAAAAATTTAATTTAGATTCCTAAATTAAATTTTTCAATTTCTTTAAATTTGGCATGTCAGGATGGCCGAGCGGTCTAAGGCGCCAGACTCAAGGGTAATCCTTCCTCTGCGGCAGAGGGTCGGGTGCTCTGGTCCACAAATGTGGGCGTGGCTTCGAATCCCACTTCTGACAAAATATTTTTTCAATACCTCTTGTGATTATAATTTGACACAGTAAAAAAGAATGAAATGAACATGAATGAGAAGGGATGAATAAAAAATCACGCCACATATTTTTAAATTTCCTTTAACAAGTAGAGATGTAACTTCGTGGAGGTGATATAATCTTTACATATTAAATTTATGAGCTATCTCCCGAAAATAGAAATTCGAAATTTAATATACATATAGAAAATGTTAGCAGTCTAATAGTAAAAAAATATTCTTTTGAAATTAAAGAAAATCTACATTGCATACTCTAGATTCCTAAATTAAGTTTCTAATTTCTTTAAATTTGGCATGTCAGGATGGCCAAACGGTCTAAGGCGCCAGGCTCAAGGGTAATTCTTCCTCCGCGGCAGAGGGTTGAGTGTTCTGGTCCACAAATGTGGGCGTAGAAAATGTTAGCAGTATAATAGTAAAAAACTATTTTTTTGAAATTATAGAAAATCTACATTGCATACTCTAGTATTGTGACTCTTTCAAGATTAAATTAAATTAAATCAGTTTACAGAAAACGACTTTCCAGCAAAGGAGACGACCTAAAATTGACCCCCAAAACAACCTCTCCACAATCATAAATACAACTTGCTGCCATAGAATTAAACTGAGGGCAAATGAAAAATAACACTTAAATTCAAATGACCAAAAGAAAAGGCTTGACAATTATATTTTTAAACTTAACAACAATTTATTCAGACCTTACATCATTTAACGTTACAATAATTTTTTTTTTGTTTTACCCTTAAGACTATCCTCATCATAAATTAAATCTGCACTTATCCATTTACTTATATATATATATAATAATCACAATGGTTACACACACATATTACACAAGAACGGATGGCTGGTGACCTGTAGGTTTTTAACACTTTATATGAGCTCAATATAATTATAATAGAATTAAATTTAATATTTCCTCAGTCGACTGTAGGCTAAAAAAAATTTGAGAGGGAAATGTAAGGAAAGGAAGAAAAGAAAACAAAAAATAGAAATTGCAGGCTCCATAGCTGCTTCAATGACCAGGGAATACTTCAATTTTCCGGGATCGGACGGAGAGACGCTGAAGGGGTAAAACGGCCAAACGCTCCGAAGTCACGACAGTACTCCCTCCGTTTTTCTACACCACCCCCTCCGAAGAAAAAACCCGCGAAGGGGAAAACTTTTTTTTTTTACACCTCTCGCCTGCGCGTAGGAATGAAAGACGTAAAATAGTTCTTATCGGCTCCTTGCGTTACGGGCATACAACCACCTTAACTCTGGAATGCCCTGGCCCTTCTTGGATGTTAGAGGCTGAATTATTTTTTTCATGCATTGGTACTTGGCTGTTTTTCCTTTATTAATAAGCTGCGGAGGAACTCGCCTTCTTCAGGTGTTGTATCCCACCGCGGAAGAAAAAAACTCCTCCTCGAGCCGGCCTGAGTGCAGAATCACTTAACATTCCTTTGGGCTGTGTTTTTGGTACGAAGCTTGATGGACACTCCGAGATCCCACGGGGTCCTGCGAAAGCGTAAGACAAAAAATGGCAAGGAAGGAGGTATAGAGTTACCGTGGCATAGATTTTGAAAAGAAAAAGGTAACTCTAAGGAAAACCGAGTTTAGGGAAAGAAAAGGGGTTTTACCAAATATCTAATTTTATATTATTAAATTAAATTTTACAAAACAACCTTATACAGCCATCCAATAGAATAATCCAGCCACCTTACATTATATCTATAAATATACATATATCATAACAGAGAAAGACGTGATATTATAAATAAAACATACAGTCTTACATTAACCATAACAACATCCCTCTTGTACGAAAAAAAAAATTTTTTTAACGAAGGGAAAAAAATTTTTTTTTACTCTCCCCTTACAGAGACAAAAATAATTTTAAAAAACTTAAAGAAGTCATGTTGGGTATTCGTACACATATGTTGTAAAAAACAAATGGAACACTAACATAAGATACACACTTCGATTGTCTAAGACTTAAAAACTTTTACATCTGAGAGAAAGTTCTCTACAACCAAAGTTTCCAACTGAAACAGTAGCTTACTCGTTAGCCTGCCTGAACTAGGAACAACCTAGCTGAAGAGGCAACAACCTGATCACGCAAGCCACTAACTGCGATTGATTTTACTTAAAAAATTTACACATTACGTTTCCAAAATACAAAAAAAACTACACATTACATTTTAATTACAACAAAACAATACGTTACCACAAGGCGCAGAAGAAGAGTGTCCTTAAACGTGCAAATATATACACCTCAAACAGCTTTCACTCTTGGGACTAGCGTGGAGTGCATGGACATGACGTTATGAAGTTCCCAAAGGGAAAAAAGAAGACAAGATCGGGACTTTACAGTACATGAAGGGTGACTTGGCAAGCATGCATTGCCTTACAAAGGATGATACAATAAATTTGTGCAAATATGTTGGTAGCTGGACACATTCTTCTTCTTCTTCTTCTTAAGATGGAACAGCCAGCGAATCTTTATTTATTTATTTTTCGCTGCATACACAACTGCTATTTAATAGTCCTTATCCTATCTTGTGTGTATTAGCTGACCGCTGAGTCTTTTCATTGTCACGGCTGAATTCGCATCCGCACGGATTACATTTCATCCAGTTTTTTTTTTTACAATTCCCTGGGGAAAACACCATGCAAACTATAAACAAAATTTTCTATAGAATACTTTACACAAAAAAAACCTTTGTTCTATCAAAAGACCAAGTGGAGACACCTTGACATGTGGTAACATACACAACAATTCACTTTTACTATTATTTTTTTTCGGATAATTGTACAAAAATAAGTGATATATACACGCGGCCGTAATTCTATTAAGCACGAAAAGCAAATTGCCAGAGCCTAGTTTCCAGATGGGCTCTGCCTAGTCTGAGACCTGGTCCTCATGTTAGAAGGGGGAAGGTTATCCCACCTGGAACTCCTGACCTGCACACGCTGAGAACTACCTTGCTGAGTAGGCGAATCCTTAGAGCCAACCCTAAGAGAGCCCCGCGGACAGTAATTTTCACCCCGGCTCAGTCCCACCGCTCTAGCCTGGGGACGGCTCCCACTCCTAGCCGTGTTTATGAAAAAACGGGTCCTCTGCTTAGAAAACCTAGGAGGAGGATTAAAATTTTCTGCGTCACAATTCCTGGGCTGGGTAACCTTATCCTCAGCTGCCACAACAACCTCCTCTTTCTCAGGCCAAGCGGGAAAAATTTTCCTGTCGGGGACTTTGGACAACCTATCAACATGTACTACCTCTGAATGGGATGGATCGGCAACTAATTGAATATTAAAGTTAACTTTAGATGTTTGTGCAACTACGCGAAAAGGGCCTTTATTCAATTTGGAAAACTTTTTACACAAACCGGGCTTAATTGCCGGGGAATACAGCATTACCAAATCACCAATTTTAATGTTTTTATCTATTGCAAATTTCTTTCTATAGTTTTCTTGTGATTCGGCTGAATTTTCTAGATGGGCTTTAACTTGTTTAAAAACGTTACGAAGGGAGGGTATTAAATTTTGACAATAACTAGGGGCATCACAATAAGAAAATTTACTTTCCCCTGCTAAAATATTATAAGGGAGAACCAAATCTCTACCATAAGTTACAAAGGAGGGGGATTCATTAGTGGACAAATGGACTGCAGTACGGATTGCCAAAAGGGCAAATTTTAATTTTACATCCCAGTCGGTGTGACTCTGATTTACCAGATGGGCTAAAGCTGAAGAAATTGTGGCATGCTGACGCTCAATTTTAGCATTCCCTGATGGATGAAACGCCGACGTGCTGATATGCCTAATATTTAAATCCTTATACACTCTAGAAATAGCTTCCCCAATTAAGTTTGCACCTTTGTCTGTTACGATGACTTTGGGACACCCATGGCGAGAAATAAACTCAGCTAAAGTATCAGCGATGGCGTCAGAAGTTATGTTAGAAACAGGATACGCCTCAGGCCACTTAGAAAAAGCGCAAACATACGCCACGATATATTTGTTTCCCTGAAAAGTTTGCGGATACGGGCCTGAAATGTCTAAATGGACTGTCTGCATAGGGGCATCCTGAATCTTCAGACGCTGTAACTCAGCCAAACCACCTGGTTTATGAGCACGGCGCTCCAAACATTGCATACAAGATTTAATTAAATTTTGGACATGCGCACTTAGCCCCGGGCAAAAGAAAAATTGTTTAAGTCGATTATAGGTCTTAAAATGTCCCATATGGCAAGCTATTAAGGATTCGTGCGCTAAAGAAAAAACTTTGGTTAACAGGCTGAGCGGAAGCACCACCTTCTCTTGGCAATCTCTTCGGGACTTACCCCTCAAATCAATACATTTTAAAACATTATTCTGGGAAATAAAAAAATTCATGTAGACAGGTCTCACCTGGAGTCCCTTTTTCACTAATTTTAAAACTTTACTACAAAATGGATCTTTCTCCTGGGCTGCCCTAACTTCTTTTAAAAAAATTTGGTCTTCGATGACATTAAACGAAACCTGATCAGGAGGGATTGCATAGCACTGTTCACCATTTACAGGTTCGCTTACATAGTTTACCTCTTCAGAAATTTCAAAATTTATATACCTAGACAAAAAATCGACCGTGGAGTTGCATTTACCTTTTATGAATCGCGTTTCAAAATCAAAATCTGCTAAGGAACATAGCCAACGGGCAATACGGGAGGTGGGGTCTTTAAGTTTCAAGGCATGAGTAAGGGCAGCATGATCAGTAAACAATAAAAATTTTGAATTAAAAAGATAACATTTGAAATAATTGACTGCCCAAACTACCGCTAAAAGCTCGCGCTCTGTCGTCGAATACCGCGTTTCTGCCTCTTTTAATTTACGGCTTGCAAACGCCACAGGGCGAGGAAAATTATCCTCATCCAACTGTGCTAACACTGCACCTGAGGCAAAACCCGAAGAATCAGTGTAAAGAATAAATGGCTTGTCTAGCTCGGGAAGTTTTAAAGTAGGTATAGCCG
Organism: Dolomedes plantarius; assembly: GCA_907164885.2. Lineage (NCBI taxonomy): Eukaryota > Metazoa > Arthropoda > Arachnida > Araneae > Dolomedidae > Dolomedes > Dolomedes plantarius. The sequence goes on along the minus strand of OU015493.1, from coordinate 45,109,886 downwards.
CAAGACCCACACGTAAATCGTCAAATTCCGCCTGCGCTTCTCTAGTCCAAAAAAATTTTCCTCTATCTTTAGTTAAATTAGTTAAGTGGAGGGCTCTTTTAGAAAAATCCGGCAAAAACTTCCTGTAGAAATTCAAAGTGCCTAAAAAGCTGCGAACCTGCTTACGGGAAGTAGGAATTTTAAATTTCTTAATTACACTAACATTCCTATCGGTAGGAGAAATCTGACCATTCTGAACTTTAAATCCTAGAAAAGTAATAGATGTTTTAAAAAAAGAACACTTACTGGGTTTTAATTTTAAATTATGCTGCCTTAAGGTGACTGCCTACGTTCGGAGCCAATTTTTTTTAAAAATTGTTTATTTAAGGATTTTTTGGTCTCATATGGTAAAACAGCATTTAAAAATAAAAAATAAAAAAAAAACTTTCCTGTAAACACCATACTTTTTTATAAATTGGTCAATTTGAAGTAATTTTTAATGAAATTTAGCTAAAACGCTTATCACTCTGAACAAAATTCTAATGCTACTATTTTAATTTCCTTCGCACACATGATACCTATAATAGTTATCTTCAAAATGACCTACAATCTAAGAGAAATTTTGAAATGCAAAAATAATACAGACAATTTTATGTTCCAATATGAAAATTTTCCCCAATTCGTCATTCCTTTCCTTATAAAAACAGCCCCAAACAAAAAACTATTTATTATACATCAATTATTGTACGTCATTTCATTAACAATAGCATCTAAAACATTTCCTGAAAATTTTATCAAATTATATGCATTATTATCTGAAATATCATGATAACGGTAGAGATTTTTGCTAAAAAACATAATTCTGAGAAAAACGCCTTTAAAGTTGTTTGTCACTTCAATTTTGTATTAGACGATGTTTTTTAAAATAGCTATAACTCTGTTTCTAATTGATGTAGAATGAAAATCTAAGCGGTTTTGAAAAGAGGAAAGATTGAATTACAAGATTCTTGAAAAAAATAAAATTGGCCAAAATGGTCAAAAAATGGTCGCATTTAAAGTTGTTTGTCACTTAAATTTTGTATTAGACGATGTTTTTTAAAATAGTTATAACTTTGCTTCTAATTGACGTAGAATGAAAGTCAAAACTGTTTTGAAAAGAGAAAAGATTGATTTACAAGATTCTTGCAAAAAATTAAATTGATCAAACTAGTTAAAAATGGCATTTTCAACGTAGGCAGTCACCTTAACCTATCAAAAAGAAGTTGAAGTTTCTCAAAATGGGACGGAATATCTTTTGAAGCGACGGCAATGTCGTCTATGTAAATTTGAATGGAGAGGTCATTTAAATCGCCTAAAACCACGTTCATTAGCCTTTGAAAGGCGTTGGGACTTGTCGCAAGGCCAAAGGGACTACGGGTAAAATTAAAGAGACCTTTATGGGTCGAAATGGCCAGTTTGAATTGATCTTCCTCTTTGATTAGCTGTTGAAAAAAACCAGAGGTCAAATCCAAAGTTGAAAAAAAATTTGCACCCGATAAAGAGTCAATCGTCTCATTAATATTGGGAATGGGGAAAGAATCTTTAATTAACTTCTTATTTAATTTTCTAAAGTCGACCGCTAGCCGATAACCACCATCAGCTTTTTTAACGAGCATAACCGGCGCTGCAAACTCCGACGTTGAGGGGACTAAAATTCCACTTTCTAATAAAATATTTAACTGATCGTTCATCTCATTTCTTAAATGATACGGCACTCTATACGGCTTAGACTTAACGGGCACATCATCAATTAAATTAATATTATGGGGAACCGTTGAACACCCAGGAAGATCTAAAACTGAGGCAGCAAAAACATCAGAGTTGTGATTTAAAAAATTTTGAACTTTAAGTTTTAAAGGGGAAGACAAATGGTTAAGGTCGAATTTAGTGTCCCAAGTTAAATCAGCATGGTCCAAGGTAGCAATATCATTTTGCTCAACATAATTTACATAATCCATTTTCTTTACACTAAAAAGAGGTTCCACATAACCTAACTCTGATCCTTTATTTATATGTACGTGTTCTGCACCAAAATTTGCAATCCGAACAAAAAGAGACTGCTCTTCATTTTTACAAATGGCGTTAGCGACCAAAACATTCGAAATACTAGTATTAGGGATAATTAGAATTAAATCGGAATCAGATGGAAGGGTTGATTTCACTTTAGCCGGTATAATAATCTGCTTCCCTGGGGGTAAGATTACTTTACTTCTAGAAACAATTTTAATTTTGGGACTTCTATACTAACAGCATTGACCTCCCTATCTACAGCAACATTAAAAGGGATACTCGTGGAATCGGGGCACAAAATTTGATTATTTCTAAAATCAATAACAATGTTATACTTCGTTAGGAAAGGAATCCCCAAAATTAAGTCAAAATTCTTGGAAATGGGACCCTGAGTTACATTAAAAACCTCACAACATTTAAAATTAGCAAAATCAAAAAACAACTGAGCTTGAGAGGCAATTTTCACGGCATGCCCCGAAACAGTTCTAAGAGGAATACTACACTTCTTGACACTTAATGATTTAAAATGATCACTTGTCTGGGTACCAATTAAATTTACCGAGCTACCCGAATCCAACAGTGCCACAAAAATATTATCAGAGGTATAAATATTGACAATGGGTAGATTAAAAAACTGAGGGCTAACCATGGTGAAAAAATTCTCAGCGTGTGGCCAGTCTGAAGGCCCCTTTCTATCACTAAGCTGGCTACTTAATGAGGGCTCTAGTAGTTTAAATTCCGTTGATTAAAATTTGTGCCATTTCCCCTGAAATTCCCTCGCCCTCTAAAATTATTAACTTGTTGTGAATTTTCTTCTTCAAAATGGACCCATCTTTGTTGACCCTGAAAATTCGGCTGGGGAGTGAAGTTTTGGTTATAAACAGTTCGGCTACCTCTGAATTGAGGACTAGGGGACCTGCCATAATAGCCCCTCTCCCGCCTCGGTGCCCTATACGAATTTCCCCTCGCGAACTGATCGCTCTCCCTGCTAGGGGACGGCTCAAAATTTCGCCACCCGCGGCTGGGAGACCTGGCAAAATTTTGCGGGGACTGATGTCTCGGACTAGGCTGACCCCGGAACGCGGAACCCCTCTCAGAATTACGCTCGCGCTGGGGACACTGATTTCTTCGGTGACCCAGCTGCTTACAGAGGAAACACCTGCCTTGAGGCGGAGCCTGCAGAGGTGGGGTAATCGCTAGATTTTCCAACTTTGTGGAAAGAAGGCTGACCGAATCCTGGAGCTTTACTACTATATTCTCCAACTTTGTTTGCCTATACTCGCTGAAAGCACCTTTTTCCTGACCAATGGCATACACCACCGCTGGTGGCTCCGGCTCTAGCATAGCACCCACCTCCTTCATAGCCCTTTCTTCCAGACATGCTATGTCTATTAATTCCTGCAGCTTTTCGGGATTCCTAGCTATGACCGCTCTACGTATGGGGGGTAACAAGTTTTTTAACAACATGGCCATTAGCCACTGCTCCTCCATCTCTTTTCTCGTCGCATCCGGTAAATTATGGGTTTTGATAAGTACTTTCACTTTCGACCTCGCTATAGCCAAAAATTCTTTGACTGGGGTATGCTTATCTTGTTTAAATGCCCAAAATTCTGCCAATAGGGTAGCTGGGTCCTTTTCGTTTTCGAATCTCTCTCCCAAAATCCTGAATAGGTCTTTTACAGAACAAATTTCCTCCCTAAAGTTTGCAAAAACCGTTTGGGCTTGCCCAGCAAGCCGCTGCTGAACAGCAAAAAATTGGTCTTCTGGGGACCACTGTAAAAATTTCGCTATTTCCTCAAATTTATTTTTAAATCGAGAAAAGTGGAAATGTGGATCCGCACCAGTAAAGGTCGGAATTAACTCTAAGTGATTTAGCAGAAGATCACGCCTCTGGAAAGTTATAGCCCCTAAAACCTGCTGTGCCTCATCACTAGCTACATCACCCCTCTCACTACCGGCAGTACACTGCTCGGAACCAACTGAGTCAGGCATTACTACAAAAACAAATTATCCCCCAAACAGAAAAAGAGCATCCAAACCTTTCTCTCACAATTACACTATAAAGAAATCATCCCCCAAAATTTTTTCACATACAACATGATTAAAATACACATTTTAAACAATTACACACTTTAAATAATACAACAAAATAAATAAAATAAATTCCCCAAGTACACATAAGAACACTTGAATACATTCATTAAACATATCATCATCATAATCAATTAAAATTTAACTAAATTTCAATTATCTTCTTCCTTTAACATTTTCTTTATTAAACAAAAAAACTTTCTCCTTTAAGTTTAATTTTTTTTTTTTTTTTTTACTGAGTGTCAACATCAACATTGTGTTAAACCCAGAAAGGTCAACGGCACCATTTTATTGTGACTCTTTCAAGATTAAATTAAATTAAATCAGTTTACAGAAAACGACTTTCCAGCAAAGGAGACGACCTAAAATTGACCCCCAAAACAACCTCTCCACAATCATAAATACAACTTGCTGCCATAGAATTAAACTGAGGGCAAATGAAAAATAACACTTAAATTCAAATGACCAAAAGAAAAGGCTTGACAATTATATTTTTAAACTTAACAACAATTTATTCAGACCTTACATCATTTAACGTTACAATAATTTTTTTTTGTTTTACCCTTAAGACTATCCTCATCATAAATTAAATCTGCACTTATCCATTTACTTATATATATATATAATAATCACAATGGTTACACACACATATTACACAAGAACGGATGGCTGGTGACCTGTAGGTTTTTAACACTTTATATGAGCTCAATATAATTATAATAGAATTAAATTTAATATTACCTCAGTCGACTGTAGGCTAAAAAAAATTTGAGAGGGAAATGTAAGGAAAGGAAGAAAAGAAAACAAAAAATAGAAATTGCAGGCTCCATAGCTGCTTCAATGACCAGGGAATACTTCAATTTTCCGGGATCGGACGGAGAGACGCTGAAGGGGTAAAACGGCCAAACGCTCCGAAGTCACGACAGTACTCCCTCCGTTTTTCTACACCACCCCCTCCGAAGAAAAAACCCGCGAAGGGGAAAACTTTTTTTTTTACACCTCTCGCCTGCGCGTAGGAATGAAAGACGTAAAATAGTTCTTATCGGCTCCTTGCGTTACGGGCATACAACCACCTTAACTCTGGAATGCCCTGGCCCTTCTTGGATGTTAGAGGCTGAATTATTTTTTTCATGCATTGGTACTTGGCTGTTTTTCCTTTATTAATAAGCTGCGGAGGAACTCGCCTTCTTCAGGTGTTGTATCCCACCGCGGAAGAAAAAAACTCCTCCTCGAGCCGGCCTGAGTGCAGAATCACTTAACATTCCTTTGGGCTGTGTTTTTGGTACGAAGCTTGATGGACACTCCGAGATCCCACGGGGTCCTGCGAAAGCGTAAGACAAAAAATGGCAAGGAAGGAGGTATAGAGTTACCGTGGCATAGATTTTGAAAAGAAAAAGGTAACTCTAAGGAAAACCGAGTTTAGGGAAAGAAAAGGGGTTTTACCAAATATCTAATTTTATATTATTAAATTAAATTTTACAAAACAACCTTATACAGCCATCCAATAGAATAATCCAGCCACCTTACATTATATCTATAAATATACATATATCATAACAGAGAAAGACGTGATATTATAAATAAAACATACAGTCTTACATTAACCATAACACTAGATTCCTAAATTAAGTTTTTAATTTCTTTAAAGTTTGCATGTCAAGATGGCCGAGCGGTCTAAGCCGCCAGACTCAAGGGTAATCCTTCCTCTGCGGCAGAGGGTCGGGTGTTCTGGTCCACAAATGTGGGCGTGGGTTCGAATCCCACTTCTGACAAAATATTTTTTCTATACCTCTTGTGATTATAATTTGACACAGTAAAAAAGAATGAAATGAACATGAATGAGAAGGGATGAATAAAAAATCACGCCACATATTTTTAAATTTCCTTTAACACGTAGAGATGTAACTTCGTGGAGGTGATATAATCTTTACATATTAAATTTATGAGCTATCTCCCGAAAATAGAAATTCGTAATTTAATACACATATAGAAAATGTTAGCAGTCTAATAGTAAAAAAATATTCTTTTGAAATTAAAGAAAATCTACATTGCATACTCTAGATTCCTAAATTAAATTTTTAATTTCTTTAAATTTTGCATGTCAGGATGGCCGAGCGGTCTAAGACGCCAGACTCAAGGGTAATCCTTCCTCTGCGGCAGAGGGTCGGGTGTTCTGGTCCACAAATGTGGGCGTGGGTTCGAATCCCACTTCTGACAAAATATTTTTTCAATACCTCTTGTGATTATAATTTGACACAGTAAAAAAGAATGAAATGAACATGAATGAGAAGGGATGAATAAAAAATCACGCCACATATTTTTAAATTTCCTTTAACAAGTAGAGATGAAACTTCGTGGAGGTGATATAATCTTTACATATTAAATTTATGAGCTATCTCCCGAAAATAGAAATTCGAAATTTAATATACATATAGAAAATGTTAGCAGTTTAATAGTAAAAAAATATTCTTTTGAAATTATAGAAAATCTACATTGCATAGTCTAGATTCCTAAATTAAGTTTTTAATTTCTTTAAAGTTTGCATGTCAGGATGGTCGAGCGGTCTAAGGCGCCAGACTCAAGGGTAATCCTTCCTCTGCGGCAGAGGGTCGGGTGTTCTGGTCCACAAATGTGGGCGTGGGTTCGAATCCCACTTCTGGCAAAATATTTTTTCTATACCTCTTGTGATTATAATTTGACACAGTAAAAAAGAATGAAATGAACATGAATGAGAAGGGATGAATGAAAAATCACTCCACATATTTTTAAATTTCATTTAACAAGTAGAGATGTAACTTCGTAGAGGTGACATAATTTTTACATATAAAATTTATGAGCTATATCCCGAAAATAGAAATTCGAAATTTAATATACATATAGAAAATGTTAGCAGTATAATAGTAAAAAAATATTCTTTTGAAATTATAGAAAATCTACATTGCATACTCTAGATTCCTAAATTAAATTTTTAATTTCTTTCAATTTTGCATGTCAAGTTGGCCGAGCGGTCTACGTGGCCAGACTCAAGGGTAATTCTTACTCTGCGACAGAGGGTTGAGTGTTCTGGTCCACAAATGTGGGCGTGGGTTCGAATCCCACTTCTGACAAATAGATTTTTCAAGACCACTTGAGATTATAATTTGACAAAGTAAAAAATAATTAAATGAACATGAATGAGAAGGGTTGAATGAAAAATCACTCCACATATTTTTAAATTTCCTTTAACAAGTTGAGATGTAACTTCGTGGAGGTGACATAATTTTTACATATTAAATTTATGCACTTTCTCCCGAAAATAGAAATTCGAAATTTAATTAACATATAGAAAATGTTAGCAGTATAATAGTAAAAAAATATTGTCTTCAAATTCAAGAAAATCTACAATGCAAACTACATTGCATAATTAGGAAAAATTTAATTTAGATTCCTAAATTAAATTTTTCAATTTCTTTAAATTTGGCATGTCAGGATGGCCGAGCGGTCTAAGGCGCCAGACTCAAGGGTAATCCTTCCTCTGCGGCAGAGGGTTGAGTGTTCTGGTCCACAAATGTGGGCGTGGGTTCGAATCCCACTTCTGACAAAAAATTTTTCAATACCTCTTGAGATTATAATTTGACAAAGAAAAAAATAATGAAATGAACATGAATGAGAAGGGATGAATGAAAAACCACTCCACATATTTTTAAATTTCATTTAACAAGTAGAGATGTAACTTCGTAGAGGTGACATAATTTTTACATATAAAATTTATGAGCTATCTCCCGAAAATAGAAATTCGAAATTTATTATACATATAGAAAATGTTAGCAGTATAATAGTAAAAAAATATTCTTTTGAAATTATAGAAAATCTACATTGCATACTCTAGATTCCTAAATTAAGTTTTTAATTTCTTTTGTTTGCATGTCAGGATGGCCGATCGGTCTAAGGCGCCAGACTCAAGGGCAATCCTTCCTCTGCGGCAGAGGGTCGGGTGTTCTGGTCCACAAATGTGGGCGTGGGTTCGAATCCCACTTCTGACAATATATTTTTTCAATACCTCTTGTGATTATAATTTGACACAGTAAAAAAGAATGACATGAACATGAATGAGAAGGGATGAATAAAAAATCACGCCACATATATTTAAATTTCCTTTAACAAGTAGAGATGTAACTTCGTGGAGTTGATATAATCTTTACATATTAAATTTAAGAGCTATCTCCCGAAAAAAGAAATTCGAAATTTAATATACATATAGAAAATGTTAGCAGTATAATAGTAAAAAAATATTCTTTTGAAATTAAAGAAAATCTACATTGCATACTCTAGATTCCTAAATTAAATTTTTAATTTCTTTCAATTTTGCATGTCAGGATGGCCGAGCGGTCTACGTGGCCAGGCTCAAGGGTAATTCTTCCTCTGCGGCAGAGGGTTGAGTGTTCTGGTCCACAAATGAGGGCGTGGGTTCGAATCCCACTTCTGACAAAAAATTGTTTCAATACCTCTTGTGATTATAATTTGACATAGTAAAAAATAATGAAATGAACATGAATGAGAAGGGATGAATGAAAAATCACTCCACATATTTGTAAATTTCCTTTAACAAGTTGAGATGTACCTTCGTGGAGGTGACATAATTTTTACATATTAAATTTATGCGCTTTCTCCCGAAAATAGAAATTCGAAATTTAATTTACATATAGAAAATATTAGCAGCATAATAGTAAAAAAATATTTTCTTCAAAATCAAGAAAATCTACAATGCACACTACATTGCATAATTAGGAAAAATTTAATTTAGATTCCTAAATTAAATTTTTCAATTTCTTTAAATTTGGCATGTCAGGATGGCCGAGCGGTCTAAGGCGCCAGACTCAAAGGTAATCCTTCCTCTGCGGCAGAGGGTCGGGTATCCTGGTCCACAAATGTGGGCGTGGGTTCGAATCCCACTTCTGACAAAATATTTTTTCAATACCTCTTGTGATTATAATTTGACACAGTAAAAAGAATGAAATGAACATGTATGAGAAGGGATGAATGAAAAATCACGCCACATATTTTTAAATTTCCTTTAACAAGTAGAGATGTAACTTCGTGGAGGTGATATAATCTTTACATATTAAATTTATGAGCTATCTCCCGAAAATAGAAATTCGAAATTTAAAATACATATAGAAAATGTTAGCAGTCTAATAGTAAAAAAATATTCTTTTGAAATTAAAGAAAATCTACATTGCATACTCTAGATTCCTAAATTAAATTTTTAATTTCTATAAATTTTGCATGTCAGGATGGCCGAGCGGTCTAAGGCGCCAGACTCAAGGGTAATCCTTCCTCTGTGGCAGAGGGTTGAGTGTTCTGGTCCACAAATGTGGGCGTGGGTTCGAATCCCACTTCTGACAAAAACTTTTTCAATACCTCTTGAGATTATAATTTGACAAAGAAAAAAAAATGAAATGAACATGAATGAGAAGGGATGAATGAAAAACCACTCCACATATTTTTAAATTTCATTTAACAAGTAGAGATGTAACTTCGTAGAGGTGACATAATTTTTACATATAAAATTTATGAGCTATCTCCCGAAAATAGAAATTCGAAATTTAATATACATATAGAAAATGTTAGCAGTATAATAGTAAAAAAATATTCTTTTGAAATTATAGAAAATCTACATTGCATACTCTAGATTCCTAAATTAAGTTTTTAATTTCTTTAAATTTTGCATGTCAGGATGGCCGATCGGTCTAAGACGCCAGACTCAAGGGTAATCCTTCCTCTGCGGCAGAGGGTCGGGTGTTCTGGTCCACAAATGTGGGCGTGGGTTCGAATCCCACTTCTGACAAAATATTTTTTCATACCTCTTGTGATTATAATTTGACACAGTAAAAAAGAATGAAATGAACATGTATGAGAAGGGATGAATGAAAAATCACGCCACATATTTTTAAATTTCCTTTAACAAGTAGAGATGTAACTTCGTGGAGGTGATATAATCTTTACATATTAAATTTATGAGCTATCTCCCGAAAATAGAAATTCGAAATTTAATATACATATAGAAAATGTTAGCAGTCTAATAGTAAAAAAATATTCTTTTGAAATTAAAGAAAATCTACATTGCATACTCTAGATTCCTAAATTAAATTTTTAATTTCTTTAAGTTTTGCATGTCAGGATGGCCGAGCGGTCTAAGGCGCCAGACTCAAGGGTAATCCATCCTCTGCGGCAGAGGGTTGGATGTTCTGGTCCACAAATGTGGGCGTGGGTTCGAATCCCACTTCAGACAAAATATTTTTTCAATACCTCTGGTGATTATAATTTGACACAGTAAAAAAGAATGAAATGAACATGAATGAGAAGGGATGAATAAAAAATCACGCCACATATTTTTAAATTTCCTTTAACAAGTAGAGATGTAACTTCGTGGAGGTGATATAATCTTTACATATTAAATTTATGAGCTATCTCCCGAAAATAGAAATTCGAAATTTAATATACATATAGAAAATGTTAGCAGTCTAATAGTAAAAAAATATTCTTTTGAAATTAAAGAAAATCTACATTGCATACTCTAGATTCCTAAATTAAGTTTCTAATTTCTTTAAATTTGGCATGTCAGGATGGCCAAACGGTCTAAGGCGCCAGGCTCAAGGGTAATTCTTCCTCTGCGGCAGAGGGTTGAGTGTTCTGGTCCACAAATGTTTGCGTGGGTTCGAATCCCACTTCTGACAAAAAATTTTTCAATACCTCTTGAGATTATAATTTGACAAAGAAAAAAATAATGAAATGAACATGAATGAGAAGGGATGAATGAAAAATCACTCCACATATTTGTAAATTTCCTTTAACAAGTTGAGATGTACCTTCGTGGAGGTGACATAATTTTTACATATTAAATTTATGCGCTTTCTCCCGAAAATAGAAATTCGAAATTTAATTTACATATAGAAAATATTAGCAGCATAATAGTAAAAAAATATTTTCTTCAAAATCAAGAAAATCTACAATGCAAACTACATTGCATAATTAGGAAAAATTTAATTTAGATTCCTAAATTAAATTTTTCAATTTCTTTAAATTCGGCATGTCAGGATGGCCGAGCGGTCTAAGGCGCCAGACTCAAGGGTAATCCTTCCTCTGCGGCAGAGGGTCGGGTGTTCTGGTCCACAAATGTGGGCGTGGGTTCGAATCCCACCTCTGACAAAATATTTTTTCAATACCTCTTGTGATTATAATTTGACAAAGAAAAAAATAATGAAATGAACATGAATGAGAAGGGATGTATGAAAAATCACTCCACATATTTTTAAATTTCATTTAACAAGTAGAGATGTAACTTCGTAGAGGTGACATAATTTTTACATATAAAATTTATGAGCTATCTCCCGAAAATAGAAATTCGAAATTTAATATACATATAGAAAATGTTAGCAGTATAATAGTAAAAAAATATTCTTTTGAAATTAAAGAAAATCTACATTGCATACCCTAGATTCCTAAATTAAGTTTTTAATTTCTTTAAAGTTTGCATGTCAGGATGGCCGAGCGGTCTAAGTAGCCAGACTCAAGGGTAATCCTTCCTCTGCGGCAGAGGGTTGAGTGTTCTGGTCCACAAATGTGGGCGTGGGTTCGAATCCCACTTCTGACAAAATATTTTTTCTATACCTCTTGTGATTATAATTTGACACAGTAAAAAAGAATGAAATGAACATGAATGAGAAGGGATGAATGAAAAATCACGCCACATATTTTTAAATTTCCTTTAACAAGTAGAGATGTAACTTCGTGGAGGTGATATAATCTTTACATATTAAATTTATGAGCTATCTCCCGAAAATAGAAATTCGAAATTTAATATACATATAGAAAATGTTAGCAGTCTAATAGTAAAAAAATATTCTTTTGAAATTAAAGAAAATCTACATTGCATACTCTAGATTCCTAAATTAAATTTTTAATTTCTTTAAATTTTGCATGTCAGGATGGCCGAGCGGTCTACGTGGCCAGGCTCAAGGGTAATTCTTCCTCTGCGGCAGAGGGTTGAGTGTTCTGGTCCACAAATGTGGGCGTGGGTTCGAATCCCACTTCTGACAAAAAATTGTTTCAATACCTCTTGAGATTATAATTTGACATAGTAAAAAATAATGAAATGAACATGAATGAGAAGGGATGAATGAAAAATCACTCCACATATTTTTAAATTTCCTTTAACAAGTAGAGATGTAACTTCGTGGAGGTGATATAATCTTTACATATTAAATTTATGAGCTATCTCCCGAAAATAGAAATTCGAAATTTAATATACATATAGAAAATGTTAGCAGTCTAATAGTAAAAAAATATTTTTTTGAAATTAAAGAAAATCTACATTGCATACTCTAGATTCCTAAATTAAATTTTTAATTTCTTTAAATTTTGCATGTCAGGATGGCCGAGCGGTCTAAGGCGCCAGACTCAAGGGTAATTCTTCCTCTGCGGCAGAGGGTTGAGTGTTCTGGTCCACAAATGTGGGCGTGGGTTCGAATCCCACTTCTGACAAATAGATTTTTCAATACCTCTTGAGATTATAATTTGACAAAGTAAAAAATAATTAAATGAACATGAATGAGAAGGGTTGAATGAAAAATCACTCCACATATTTTTAAATTTCCTTTAACAAGTTGAGATGTAACTTCGTGGAGGTGACATAATTTTTACATATTAAATTTATGCACTTTCTCCCGAAAATAGAAATTCGAAATTTAATTTACATATAGAAAATGTTAGCAGTATAATAGTAAAAAAATATTGTCTTCAAATTCAAGAAAATCTACAATGCAAACTACATTGCATAATTAGGAAAAATTTAATTTAGATTCCTAAATTAAATTTTTCAATTTCTTTAAATTTGGCATGTCAGGATGGCCGAGCGGTCTAAGGCGCCAGACTCAAGGGTAATCCTTCCTCTGCGGCAGAGGGTCGGGTGTTCTGGTCCACAAATGTGGGCGTGGCTTCGAATCCCACTTCTGACAAAATATTTTTTCAATACCTCTTGTGATTATAATTTGACACAGTAAAAAAGAATGAAATGAACATGAATGAGAAGGGATGAATAAAAAATCACGCCACATATTTTTAAATTTCCTTTAACAAGTAGAGATGTAACTTCGTGGAGGTGATATAATCTTTACATATTAAATTTATGAGCTATCTCCCGAAAATAGAAATTCGAAATTTAATATACATATAGAAAATGTTAGCAGTCTAATAGTAAAAAACTATTCTTTTGAAATTATAGAAAATCTACATTGCATACTCTAGTATTGTGACTCTTTCAAGATTAAATTAAATTAAATCAGTTTACAGAAAACGACTTTCCAGCAAAGGAGACGACCTAAAATTGACCCCCAAAACAACCTCTCCACAATCATAAATACAACTTGCTGCCATAGAATTAAACTGAGGGCAAATGAAAAATAACACTTAAATTCAAATGACCAAAAGAAAAGGCTTGACAATTATATTTTTAAACTTAACAACAATTTATTCAGACCTTACATCATTTAACGTTACAATAATTTTTTTTTGTTTTACCCTTAAGACTATCCTCATCATAAATTAAATCTGCACTTATCCATTTACTTATATATATATATAATAATCACAATGGTTACACACACATATTACACAAGAACGGATGGCTGGTGACCTGTAGGTTTTTAACACTTTATATGAGCTCAATATAATTATAATAGAATTAAATTTAATATTACCTCAGTCGACTGTAGGCTAAAAAAAATTTGAGAGGGAAATGTAAGGAAAGGAAGAAAAGAAAACAAAAAATAGAAATTGCAGGCTCCATAGCTGCTTCAATGACCAGGGAATACTTCAATTTTCCGGGATCGGACGGAGAGACGCTGAAGGGGTAAAACGGCCAAACGCTCCGAAGTCACGACAGTACTCCCTCCGTTTTTCTACACCACCCCCTCCGAAGAAAAAACCCGCGAAGGGGAAAACTTTTTTTTTTTACACCTCTCGCCTGCGCGTAGGAATGAAAGACGTAAAATAGTTCTTATCGGCTCCTTGCGTTACGGGCATACAACCACCTTAACTCTGGAATGCCCTGGCCCTTCTTGGATGTTAGAGGCTGAATTATTTTTTTCATGCATTGGTACTTGGCTGTTTTTCCTTTATTAATAAGCTGCGGAGGAACTCGCCTTCTTCAGGTGTTGTATCCCACCGCGGAAGAAAAAAACTCCTCCTCGAGCCGGCCTGAGTGCAGAATCACTTAACATTCCTTTGGGCTGTGTTTTTGGTACGAAGCTTGATGGACACTCCGAGATCCCACGGGGTCCTGCGAAAGCGTAAGACAAAAAATGGCAAGGAAGGAGGTATAGAGTTACCGTGGCATAGATTTTGAAAAGAAAAAGGTAACTCTAAGGAAAACCGAGTTTAGGGAAAGAAAAGGGGTTTTACCAAATATCTAATTTTATATTATTAAATTAAATTTTACAAAACAACCTTATACAGCCATCCAATAGAATAATCCAGCCACCTTACATTATATCTATAAATATACATATATCATAACAGAGAAAGACGTGATATTATAAATAAAACATACAGTCTTACATTAACCATAACAACATCCCTCTTGTACGAAAAAAAAAAATTTTTTTAACGAAGGGAAAAAAATTTTTTTCACTCTCCCCTTACAGAGACAAAAATAATTTTAAAAAACTTAAAGAAGTCATGTTGGGTATTCGTACACATATGTTGTAAAAAACAAATGGAACACTAACATAAGATACACACTTCGATTGTCTAAGACTTAAAAACTTTTACATCTGAGAGAAAGTTCTCTACAACCAAAGTTTCCAACTGAAACAGTAGCTTACTCGTTAGCCTGCCTGAACTAGGAACAACCTAGCTGAAGAGGCAACAACCTGATCACGCAAGCCACTAACTGCGATTGATTTTACTTAAAAAATTTACACATTACGTTTCCAAAATACAAAAAAAAACTACACATTACATTTTAATTACAACAAAACAATACGTTACCACAAGGCGCAGAAGAAGAGTGTCCTTAAACGTGCAAATATATACACCTCAAACAGCTTTCACTCTTGGGACTAGCGTGGAGTGCATGGACATGACGTTATGAAGTTCCCAAAGGGAAAAAAGAAGACAAGATCGGGACTTTACAGTACATGAAGGGTGACTTGGCAAGCATGCATTGCCTTACAAAGGATGATACAATAAATTTGTGCAAATATGTTGGTAGCTGGACACATTCTTCTTCTTCTTCTTCTTAAGATGGAACAGCCAGCGAATCTTTATTTATTTATTTTTCGCTGCATACACAACTGCTATTTAATAGTCCTTATCCTATCTTGTGTGTATTAGCTGACCGCTGAGTCTTTTCATTGTCACGGCTGAATTCGCATCCGCACGGATTACATTTCATCCAGTTTTTTTTTTACAATTCCCTGGGGAAAACACCATGCAAACTATAAACAAAATTTTCTATAGAATACTTTACACAAAAAAAAACCTTTGTTCTATCAAAAGACCAAGTGGAGACACCTTGACATGTGGTAACATACACAACAATTCACTTTTACTATTATTTTTTTTCGGATAATTGTACAAAAATAAGTGATATATACACGCGGCCGTAATTCTATTAAGCACGAAAAGCAAATTGCCAGAGCCTAGTTTCCAGATGGGCTCTGCCTAGTCTGAGACCTGGTCCTCATGTTAGAAGGGGGAAGGTTATCCCACCTGGAACTCCTGACCTGCACACGCTGAGAACTACCTTGCTGAGTAGGCGAATCCTTAGAGCCAACCCTAAGAGAGCCCCGCGGACAGTAATTTTCACCCCGGCTCAGTCCCACCGCTCTAGCCTGGGGACGGCTCCCACTCCTAGCCGTGTTTATGAAAAAACGGGTCCTCTGCTTAGAAAACCTAGGAGGAGGATTAAAATTTTCTGCGTCACAATTCCTGGGCTGGGTAACCTTATCCTCAGCTGCCACAACAACCTCCTCTTTCTCAGGCCAAGCGGGAAAAATTTTCCTGTCGGGGACTTTGGACAACCTATCAACATGTACTACCTCCGAATGGGATGGATCGGCAACTAATTGAATATTAAAGTTAACTTTAGATGTTTGTGCAACTACGCGAAAAGGGCCTTTATTCAATTTGGAAAACTTTTTACACAAACCGGGCTTAATTGCCGGGGAATACAGCATTACCAAATCACCAATTTTAATGTTTTTATCTATTGCAAATTTCTTTCTATAGTTTTCTTGTGATTCGGCTGAATTTTCTAGATGGGCTTTAACTTGTTTAAAAACGTTACGAAGGGAGGGTATTAAATTTTGACAATAACTAGGGGCATCACAATAAGAAAATTTACTTTCCCCTGCTAAAATATTATAAGGGAGAACCAAATCTCTACCATAAGTTACAAAGGAGGGGGATTCATTAGTGGACAAATGGACTGCAGTACGGATTGCCAAAAGGGCAAATTTTAATTTTACATCCCAGTCGGTGTGACTCTGATTTACCAGATGGGCTAAAGCTGAAGAAATTGTGGCATGCTGACGCTCAATTTTAGCATTCCCTGATGGATGAAACGCCGACGTGCTGATATGCCTAATATTTAAATCCTTATACACTCTAGAAATAGCTTCCCCAATTAAGTTTGCACCTTTGTCTGTTACGATGACTTTGGGACACCCATGGCGAGAAATAAACTCAGCTAAAGTATCAGCGATGGCGTCAGAAGTTATGTTAGAAACAGGATACGCCTCAGGCCACTTAGAAAAAGCGCAAACATACGCCACGATATATTTGTTTCCCTGAAAAGTTTGCGGATACGGGCCTGAAATGTCTAAATGGACTGTCTGCATAGGGGCATCCTGAATCTTCAGACGCTGTAACTCAGCCAAACCACCTGGTTTATGAGCACGGCGCTCCAAACATTGCATACAAGATTTAATTAAATTTTGGACATGCGCACTTAGCCCCGGGCAAAAGAAAAATTGTTTAAGTCGATTATAGGTCTTAAAATGTCCCATATGGCAAGCTATTAAGGATTCGTGCGCTAAAGAAAAAACTTTGGTTAACAGGCTGAGCGGAAGCACCACCTTCTCTTGGCAATCTCTTCGGGACTTACCCCTCAAATCAATACATTTTAAAACATTATTCTGGGAAATAAAAAAATTCATGTAGACAGGTCTCACCTGGAGTCCCTTTTTCACTAATTTTAAAACTTTACTACAAAATGGATCTTTCTCCTGGGCTGCCCTAACTTCTTTTAAAAAAATTTGGTCTTCGATGACATTAAACGATACCTGATCAGGAGGGATTGCATAGCACTGTTCACCATTTACAGGTTCGCTTACATAGTTTACCTCTTCAGAAATTTCAAAATTTATATACCTAGACAAAAAATCGGCCGTGGAGTTGCATTTACCTTTTATGAATCGCGTTTCAAAATCAAAATCTGCTAAGGAACATAGCCAACGGGCAATACGGGAGGTGGGGTCTTTAAGTTTCAAGGCATGAGTAAGGGCAGCATGATCAGTAAACAATAAAAATTTTGAATTAAAAAGATAACATTTGAAATAATTGACTGCCCAAACTACCGCTAAAAGCTCGCGCTCTGTCGTCGAATACCGCGTTTCTGCCTCTTTTAATTTACGGCTTGCAAACGCCACAGGGCGAGGAAAATTATCCTCATCCAACTGTGCTAACACTGCACCTGAGGCAAAACCCGAAGAATCAGTGTAAAGAATAAATGGCTTGTCTAGCTCGGGAAGTTTTAAAGTAGGTATAGCCGCAAGACCCGCACGTAAATCGTCAAATTCCGCCTGCGCTTCTCTAGTCCAAAAAAATTTTCCTCTATCTTTAGTTAAATTAGTTAAGTGGAGGGCTCTTTTAGAAAAATCCGGCAAAAACTTCCTGTAGAAATTCAAAGTGCCTAAAAAGCTGCGAACCTGCTTACGGGAAGTAGGAATTTTAAATTTCTTAATTACACTAACATTCCTATCGGTAGGAGAAATCTGACCATTCTGAACTTTAAATCCTAGAAAAGTAATAGATGTTTTAAAAAAAGAACACTTACTGGGTTTTAATTTTAAATTATGCTGCCTTAACCTATCAAAAAGAAGTTGAAGTTTCTCAAAATGGGACGGAATATCTTTTGAAGCGACGGCAATGTCGTCTATGTAAATTTGAATGGAGAGGTCATTTAAATCGCCTAAAACCACGTTCATTAGCCTTTGAAAGGCGTTGGGACTTGTCGCAAGCCCAAAGGGACTACGGGTAAAATTAAAGAGACCTTCATGGGTCGAAATGGCCAGTTTGAATTGATCTTCCTCTTTGATTAGCTGTTGAAAAAAACCAGAGGTCAAATCCAAAGTTGAAAAAAAATTTGCACCCGATAAAGAGTCAATCGTCTCATTAATATTGGGAATGGGGAAAGAATCTTTAATTAACTTCTTATTTAATTTTCTAAAGTCGACCGCTAGCCGATAACCACCATCAGCTTTTTTAACGAGCATAACCGGCGCTGCAAACTCCGACGTTGAGGGGACTAAAATTCCACTTTCTAATAAAATATTTAACTGATCGTTCATCTCATTTCTTAAATGATACGGCACTCTATACGGCTTAGACTTAACGGGCACATCATCAATTAAATTAATATTATGGGGAACCGTTGAACACCCAGGAAGATCTAAAACTGAGGCAGCAAAAACATCAGAGTTGTGATTTAAAAAATTTTGAACTTTAAGTTTTAAAGGGGAAGACAAATGGTTAAGGTCGAATTTAGTGTCCCAAGTTAAATCAGCATGGTCCAAGGTAGCAATATCATTTTGCTCAACATAATTTACATAATCCATTTTCTTTACACTAAAAAGAGGTTCCACATAACCTAACTCTGATCCTTTATTTATATGTACGTGTTCTGCACCAAAATTTGCAATCCGAACAAAAAGAGACTGCTCTTCATTTTTACAAATGGCGTTAGCGACCAAAACATTCGAAATACCAGTATTAGGGATAATTAGAATTAAATCGGAATCAGATGGAAGGGTTGATTTCACTTTAGCCGGTATAATAATCTGCTTCCCTGGGGGTAAGATTACTTTACTTCTAGAAACAATTTTAATTTTGGGATCTTCTATACTAACAGCATTGACCTCCCTATCTACAGCAACATTAAAAGGGATACTCGTGGAATCGGGGCACAAAATTTGATTATTTCTAAAATCAATAACAATGTTATACTTCGTTAGGAAAGGAATCCCCAAAATTAAGTCAAAATTCTTGGAAATGGGACCCTGAGTTACATTAAAAACCTCACAACATTTAAAATTAGCAAAATCAAAAAACAACTGAGCTTGAGAGGCAATTTTCACGGCATGCCCCGAAACAGTTCTAAGAGGAATACTACACTTCTTGACACTTAATGATTTAAGGGGACACAGTACCCTAAAAATCGTCAAAATATCGATTTTTTTTTTATTTACTCAAATTATTGTCCCCACCTTTCTATATATGATCACCAAATTTCAAAGCTGTATCTTGAATACTTTAAAAGTTATTTAGATTTTTATAAGGTTGTGAGAAAATTAAAGGGACAAGTGACCATTTAAAGTGGGCGTGGCATTTTTTTCCACTAGCCTAAAAACTCAAATTAATAATTAATTAACTATTTTTTTTGTTCACCAGAGCGAAACAAGTAACCGTTACAAGTAACTGTTTGGATTTTTTACACATGGTAATGGTAGTTCTGCACGTAGCTATTTATTTTCGGTTCAAAAATTGTAATCAGCTTTTTTTTTCTTCCTGAAGTGTATATTTTTAAGCTTTTGCTTGAACTTTACGCTATATTTCTATTCGTTATATTTGTTACCTATAAACCTGGGGATTTTAATTTAGTAAAATAAGTATGTTTTTAAAATTTTCTCAGAAAATGTGGTAGTAAATGGTATGTTTCATGAATAAAAATTACATCGATTTTTCTTATTTTTTTTCAAATTTTCATACTTTTACAACCCTAAAGGAAATTTTTTATGTTAAAACATGGTTGAAATGCTTTACATATGCATTACTTTGTACATCAAATCTAGTTCCACATTAATTTTATACAAATTTCAGGTATGACTTTCTCAAGTAGCATGATTTATTTTTTCTTAATGGTATCTTTTCTTAACTGTCATATATTGAGAACGTTATAATTTTTTTAATAATTCAGATAGAGATATAAAAGTTTTTATACATATTCTTTATTATACGCTTAATGAAACTTCACATGGAATTAACATTAAGATTAATTTGTTGAATTTGAAAAAAATTTAAACCAAGAGCAGTTGTTGTCGACTCTATTTTCTACAGTTCACTGACATGTTT
This sequence comes from Dolomedes plantarius, assembly GCA_907164885.2. Taxonomy (NCBI): domain Eukaryota; kingdom Metazoa; phylum Arthropoda; class Arachnida; order Araneae; family Dolomedidae; genus Dolomedes; species Dolomedes plantarius. Next base: position 45,089,375 of record OU015493.1, on the reverse strand, counting down.
TTAAAATTGCATAAAATATTTTATATTGAAGTTGGATGGATAAAATGTTTTATTATATATAATATAATAGTTGACTATTATAAATACCCACAAAATTTGTATATCATTTCATTTCAAGGGACTTTTTTTAACAAATGAAAACTTTAAATGGTTTTTTCTCCATGTTTGTTTTTTCTTGACATTCATGCAGTAAAAGTGCTAAAACTTTTTTTGTATTTAAGACACAAGTATTAAACTTTTTATACAGGTTTTCTATTATGTATAGCATAAAAATTCGCATGGAATTATGCAATAACATGCTTATTTCTCTTTTTATATTCAAAAATATACAACAAAGTGCCAGTTTTCATCGTTTTTCACTGCAAATGATAGAAAAAAATTTATATAAAATGTAATTTTAAAAGTATCTAAAAAACCCATGCCAATTTTTATATAGTAGACATAAATACATTACCTATAAAAAATTGGAGCAAAAATATTAATATTTGAAAAAGTTATAAGGATTTTTAAAAATTGAAAAAAAAATTAAAAAATTCAAATTTTAATTAAATTTACTGTTAAAATAAATTTTACCTTTCAGAATATGTTTTAAAATGACTGCTAAAGTGCAATACAATTGCAATGTTTATTGAAATACTTAAAATAAAAAAAAATTTTGACAGGGTACTGTGTCCCCTTAAAATGATCACTTGTCTGGGTACCAATTAAATTTACCGAGCTACCCGAATCCAACAGTGCCACAAAAATATTATCAGAGGTATAAATATTGACAATGGGTAGATTAAAAAACTGAGGGCTAACCATGGTGAAAAAATTCTCAGCGTGTGGCCAGTCTGAAGGCCCCTTTCTATCACTAAGCTGGCTACTTAATGAGGGCTCTAGTAGTTTAAATTCCGTTGATTAAAATTTGTGCCATTTCCCCTGAAATTCCCTCGCCCTCTAAAATTATTAACTTGTTGTGAATTTTCTTCTTCAAAATGGACCCATCTTTGTTGACCCTGAAAATTCGGCTGGGGAGTGAAGTTTTGGTTATAAACAGTTCGGCTACCTCTGAATTGAGGACTAGGGGACCTGCCATAATAGCCCCTCTCCCGCCTCGGTGCCCTATACGAATTTCCCCTCGCGAACTGATCGCTCTCCCTGCTAGGGGACGGCTCAAAATTTCGCCACCCGCGGCTGGGAGACCTGGCAAAATTTTGCGGGGACTGATGTCTCGGACTAGGCTGACCCCGGAACGCGGAACCCCTCTCAGAATTACGCTCGCGCTGGGGACACTGATTTCTTCGGTGACCCAGCTGCTTACAGAGGAAACACCTGCCTTGAGGCGGAGCCTGCAGAGGTGGGGTAATCGCTAGATTTTCCAACTTTGTGGAAAGAAGGCTGACCGAATCCTGGAGCTTTACTACTATATTCTCCAACTTTGTTTGCCTATCCTCGCTGAAAGCACCTTTTTCCTGACCAATGGCATACACCACCGCTGGTGGCTCCGGCTTTAGCATAGCACCCACCTCCTTCATAGCCCTTTCTTCCAGACATGCTATGTCTATTAATTCCTGCAGCTTTTCGGGATTCCTAGCTATGACCGCTCTACGTATGGGGGGTAACAAGTTTTTTAACAACATGGCCATTAGCCACTGCTCCTCCATCTCTTTTCTCGTCGCATCCGGTAAATTATGGGTTTTGATAAGTACTTTCACTTTCGACCTCGCTATAGCCAAAAATTCTTTGACTGGGGTATGCTTATCTTGTTTAAATGCCCAAAATTCTGCCAATAGGGTAGCTGGGTCCTTTTCGTTTTCGAATCTCTCTCCCAAAATCCTGAATAGGTCTTTTACAGAACAAATTTCCTCCCTAAAGTTTGCAAAAACCGTTTGGGCTTGCCCAGCAAGCCGCTGCTGAACAGCAAAAAATTGGTCTTCTGGGGACCACTGTAAAAATTTCGCTATTTCCTCAAATTTATTTTTAAATCGAGAAAAGTGGAAATGTGGATCCGCACCAGTAAAGGTCGGAATTAACTCTAAGTGATTTAGCAGAAGATCACGCCTCTGGAAAGTTATAGCCCCTAAAACCTGCTGTGCCTCATCACTAGCTACATCACCCCTCTCACTACCGGCAGTACACTGCTCGGAACCAACTGAGTCAGGCATTACTACAAAAACAAATTATCCCCCAAACAGAAAAAGAGCATCCAAACCTTTCTCTCACAATTACACTATAAAGAAATCATCCCCCAAAATTTTTTCACATACAACATGATTAAAATACACATTTTAAACAATTACACACTTTAAATAATACAACAAAATAAATAAAATAAATTCCCCAAGTACACATAAGAACACTTGAATACATTCATTAAACATATCATCATCATAATCAATTAAAATTTAACTAAATTTCAATTATCTTCTTCCTTTAACATTTTCTTTATTAAACAAAAAAACTTTCTCCTTTAAGTTTAATTTTTTTTTTTTTTTTTTTTTACTGAGTGTCAACATCAACATTGTGTTAAACCCAGAAAGGTCAACGGCACCATTTTATTGTGACTCTTTCAAGATTAAATTAAATTAAATCAGTTTACAGAAAACGACTTTCCAGCAAAGGAGACGACCTAAAATTGACCCCCAAAACAACCTCTCCACAATCATAAATACAACTTGCTGCCATAGAATTAAACTGAGGGCAAATGAAAAATAACACTTAAATTCAAATGACCAAAAGAAAAGGCTTGACAATTATATTTTTAAACTTAACAACAATTTATTCAGACCTTACATCATTTAACGTTACAATAATTTTTTTTGTTTTACCCTTAAGACTATCCTCATCATAAATTAAATCTGCACTTATCCATTTACTTATATATATATATAATAATCACAATGGTTACACACACATATTACACAAGAACGGATGGCTGGTGACCTGTAGGTTTTTAACACTTTATATGAGCTCAATATAATTATAATAGAATTAAATTTAATATTACCTCAGTCGACTGTAGGCTAAAAAAAATTTGAGAGGGAAATGTAAGGAAAGGAAGAAAAGAAAACAAAAAATAGAAATTGCAGGATCCATAGCTGCTTCAATGACCAGGGAATACTTCAATTTTCCGGGATCGGACGGAGAGACGCTGAAGGGGTAAAACGGCCAAACGCTCCGAAGTCACGACAGTACTCCCTCCGTTTTTCTACACCACCCCCTCCGAAGAAAAAACCCGCGAAGGGGAAAACTTTTTTTTTTTACACCTCTCGCCTGCGCGTAGGAATGAAAGACGTAAAATAGTTCTTATCGGCTCCTTGCGTTACGGGCATACAACCACCTTAACTCTGGAATGCCCTGGCCCTTCTTGGATGTTAGAGGCTGAATTATTTTTTTCATGCATTGGTACTTGGCTGTTTTTCCTTTATTAATAAGCTGCGGAGGAACTCGCCTTCTTCAGGTGTTGTATCCCACCGCGGAAGAAAAAAAACTCCTCCTCGAGCCGGCCTGAGTGCAGAATCACTTAACATTCCTTTGGGCTGTGTTTTTGGTACGAAGCTTGATGGACACTCCGAGATCCCACGGGGTCCTGCGAAAGCGTAAGACAAAAAATGGCAAGGAAGGAGGTATAGAGTTACCGTGGCATAGATTTTGAAAAGAAAAAGGTAACTCTAAGGAAAACCGAGTTTAGGGAAAGAAAAGGGGTTTTACCAAATATCTAATTTTATATTATTAAATTAAATTTTACAAAACAACCTTATACAGCCATCCAATAGAATAATCCAGCCACCTTACATTATATCTATAAATATACATATATCATAACAGAGAAAGACGTGATATTATAAATAAAACATACAGTCTTACATTAACCATAACACTAGATTCCTAAATTAAGTTTTTAATTTCTTTAAAGTTTGCATGTCAGGATGGCCGAGCGGTCTAAGGCGCCAGACTCAAGGGTAATCCTTCCTCTGCGGCAGAGGGTCGGGTGTTCTGGTCCACAAATGTGGGCGTGGGTTCGAATCCCACTTCTGACAAAATATTTTTTCAATACCTCTTGTGATTATAATTTGACACAGTAAAAAAGAATGAAATGAACATGAATGAGAAGGGATGAATAAAAATCACGCCACATATTTTAAATTTCCTTTAACAAGTAGAGATGTAACTTCGTGGAGGTGATATAATCTTTACATATTAAATTTATGAGCTATCTCCCGAAAAATGAAATTCGAAATTTAATATACATATAGAAAATAATAGCAATATAATAGTAAAAAAATATTCTTTTGAAATTAAAGAAAATCTACATTGCATACTCTAGATTCCTAAATTAAATTTTTAATTTCTTTCAATTTTGCATGTCAGGATGGCCGAGCGGTCTACGTGGCCAGACTCAAGGGTAATTCTTCCTCTGCGGCAGAGGGTTGAGTGTTCTGGTCCACAAATGTGGGCGTGGGTTCGAATCCCACTTCTGACAAAAAATTGTTTCAATACCTCTTGAGATTATAATTTGACATAGTAAAAAATAATGAAATGAACATGAATGAGAAGGGATGAATGAAAAATCACTCCACATATTTGTAAATGTCCTTTAACAAGTTGAGATGTACCTTCGTGGAGGTGACATAATTTTTACATATTAAATTTATGCGCTTTCTCCCGAAAATAGAAATTCGAAATTTAATTTACATATAGAAAATGTTAGCAGTATAATAGTAAAAAAATATTTTCTTCAAATTCAAGAAAATCTACAATGCAAACTACATTGCATAATTAGGAAAAATTTAATTTAGATTCCTAAATTAAATTTTTCAATTTCTTTAAATTTTGCATGTCAGGATGGCCGAGCGGTCTAAGGCGCCAGACTCAAGGGTAATCCTTCCTCTGCGGCAGAGGGTCGGGTGTTCTGGTCCACAAATGTGGGCGTGGGTTCGAATCCCACTTCTGACAAAATATTTTTTCAATACCTCTTGTGATTATAATTTGACACAGTAAAAAAGAATGAAATGAACATGAATGAGAAGGGATGAATGAAAAATCACGCCACATATTTTTAAATTTCCTTTAACAAGTAGAGATGTAACTTCGTGGAGGTGATATAATCTTTACATATTAAATTTATGAGCTATCTCCCGAAAATAGAAATTCGAAATTTAATATACATATAGAAAATGTTAGCAGTATAATAGTAAAAAAATATTCTTTTGAAATTAAAGAAAATCTACATTGCATACTCTAGATTCCTAAATTAAATTTTTAATTTCTTTAAATTTTGCATGTCAGGATGGCCGAGCGGTCTAAGGCGCCAGACTCAAGGGTAATCCTTCCTCTGCGGCAGAGGGTCGAGTGTTCTGGTCCACAAATGTGGGCGTGGGTTCGAATCCCACTTCTGACAAAAAAATTTTCAATACCTCTTGAGATTATAATTTGACACAGTAAAAAATAATGAAATGAACATGAATGAGAAGGGATGAATGAAAAATCACTCCACATATTTTTAAATTTCCTTTAACAAGTTGAGATGTAACTTCGTGGAGGTGACATAATCTTTACATATTAAATTTATGAGCTATCTCCCGAAAATAGAAATTCGAAATTTAATATACATATAGAAAATGTTAGCAGTATAATAGTAAAAAAATATTCTTTTGAAATTAAAGAAAATCTACATTGCATACTCTAGATTCCTAAATTAAATTTTTAATTTCTTTAAATTTTGCATGTCAGGATGGCCGAGCGGTCTAAGGCGCCAGACTCAAGGGTAATCCTTCCTCTGCGGCAGAGGGTTGAGGTGTTCTGGTCCACAAATGTGGGCGTGGGTTCGAATCCCACTTCTGACAAAATATTTTTTCAATACCTCTTGTGATTATAATTTGACACAGTAAAAAAGAATGAAATGAACATGAATGAGAAGGGATGAATGAAAAATCACGCCACATATTTTTAAATTTCCTTTAACAAGTAGAGATGTAACTTCGTGGAGGTGATATAATCTTTACATATTAAATTTATGAGCTATCTCCCGAAAATAGAAATTCGAAATTTAATATACATATAGAAAATGTTAGCAGTATAATAGTAAAAAAATATTCTTTTGAAATTAAAGAAAATCTACATTGCATACTCTAGATTCCTAAATTAAATTTTTAATTTCTTTAAATTTTGCATGTCAGGATGGCCGAGCGGTCTAAGGCGCCAGACTCAAGGGTAATCCTTCCTCTGCGGCAGAGGGTTGAGTGTTCTGGTCCACAAATGTGGGCGTGGGTTCGAATCCCACTTCTGACAAAAAAATTTTCAATACCTCTTGAGATTATAATTTGACACAGTAAAAAAGAATGAAATGAACATGAATGAGAAGGGATGAATGAAAAATCACGCCACATATTTTTAAATTTCCTTTAACAAGTAGAGATGTAACTTCGTGGAGGTGATATAATCTTTACATATTAAATTTATGAGCTATCTCCCGAAAATAGAAATTCGAAATTTAATATACATATAGAAAATGTTAGCAGTATAATAGTAAAAAAATATTCTTTTGAAATTAAAGAAAATCTACATTGCATACTCTAGATTCCTAAATTAAGTTTTTAATTTTTTTAAAGTTTGCATGTCAGGATGGCCGAGCGGTCTAAGGCGCCAGACTCAAGGGTAATCCTTCCTCTGCGGCAGAGGGTTGAGTGTTCTGGTCCACAAATGTGGGCGTGGGTTCGAATCCCACTTCTGACAAAAAAATTTTCAATACCTCTTGAGATTATAATTTGACAAAGAAAAAAATAATGAAATGAACATGAATGAGAAGGGATGAATGAAAAATCACTCCACATATTTTTAAATTTCCTTTAACAAGTAGAGATGTAACTTCGTGGAGGTGATATAATCTTTACATATTAAATTTATGAGCTATCTCCCGAAAATAGAAATTCGAAATTTAATATACATATAGAAAATGTTAGCAGTATAATAGTAAAAAAATATTCTTTTGAAATTAAAGAAAATCTACATTGCATACTCTAGATTCCTAAATTAAATTTTTAATTTCTTTCAATTTTGCATGTCAGGATGGCCGAGCGGTCTAAGAACGCCAGACTCAAGGGTAATCCTTCCTCTGCGGCAGAGGGTTGAGTGTTCTGGTCCACAAATGTGGGCGTGGGTTCGAATCCCACTTCTGACAAAAAATTGTTTCAATACCTCTTGAGATTATAATTTGACAAAGTAAAAAATAATGAAATGAACATGAATGAGAAGGGATGAATGAAAAATCACTCCACATATTTGTAAATTTCCTTTAACAAGTTGAGATGTACCTTCGTGGAGGTGACATAATCTTTACATATTAAATTTATGCGCTTTCTCCCGAAAATAGAAATTCGAAATTTAATTTACATATAGAAAATGTTAGCAGTATAATAGTAAAAAAATATTTTCTTCAAATTCAAGAAAATCTACAATGCAAACTACATTGCATAATTAGGAAAAATTTAATTTAGATTCCTAAATTAAATTTTTCAATTTCTTTAAATTTGGCATGTCAGGATGGCCGAGCGGTCTAAGGCGCCAGACTCAAGGGTAATCCTTCCTCTGCGGCAGAGGGTCGGGTGTTCTGGTCCACAAATGTGGGCGTGGGTTCGAATCCCACTTCTGACAAAATATTTTTTCAATACCTCTTGTGATTATAATTTGACACAGTAAAAAAGAATGAAATGAACATGAATGAGAAGGGATGAATGAAAAATCACGCCACATATTTTTAAATTTCCTTTAACAAGTAGAGATGTAACTTCGTGGAGGTGATATAATCTTTACATATTAAATTTATGAGCTATCTCCCGAAAATAGAAATTCGAAATTTAATATACATATAGAAAATGTTAGCAGTATAATAGTAAAAAAATATTCTTTTGAAATTATAGAAAATCTACATTGCATACTCTAGATTCCTAAATTAAATTTTTAATTTCTTTAAATTTTGCATGTCAGGATGGCCGAGCGGTCTAAGGCGCCAGACTCAAGGGTAATCCTTCCTCTGCGGCAGAGGGTCTGAGTGTTCTGGTCCACAAATGTGGGCGTGGGTTCGAATCCCACTTCTGACAAAATATTTTTTCTATACCTCTTGTGATTATAATTTGACACAGTAAAAAAGAATGAAATGAACATGAATGAGAAGGGATGAATGAAAAATCACTCCACATATTTTTAAATTTCCTTTAACAAGTAGAGATGTAACTTCGTGGAGGTGATATAATCTTTACATATTAAATTTATGAGCTATCTCCCGAAAATAGAAATTCGAAATTTAATATACATATAGAAAATGTTAGCAGTATAATAGTAAAAAAATATTCTTTTGAAATTAAAGAAAATCTACATTGCATACTCTAGATTCCTAAATTAAATTTTTAATTTCTTTAAAGTTTGCATGTCAGGATGGTCGAGCGGTCTGAGGCGCCAGACTCAAGGGTAATCCTTCCTCTGCGGCAGAGGGTCGGGTGTTCTGGTCCACAAATGTGGGCGTGGGTTCGAATCCCACTTCTGACAAAATATTTTTTCAATACCTCTTGTGATTATAATTTGACACAGTAAAAAAGAATGAAATGAACATGAATGAGAAGGGATGAATGAAAAATCACGCCACATATTTTTAAATTTCCTTTAACAAGTAGAGATGTAACTTCGTGGAGGTGATATAATCTTTACATATTAAATTTATGAGCTATCTCCCGAAAATAGAAATTCGAAATTTAATATACATATAGAAAATGTTAGCAGTATAATAGTAAAAAAATATTCTTTTGAAATTAAAGAAAATCTACATTGCATACTCTAGATTCCTAAATTAAATTCTTAATTTCCTTAAATTTGCATGTCAGGATGGCCGAGCGGTCTAAGGCGCCAGACTCAAGGGTAATCCTTCCTCTGCGGCAGAGGGTTGAGTGTTCTGGTCCACAAATGTGGGCGTGGGTTCGAATCCCACTTCTGACAAAAAATTTTTCAATACCTCTTGAGATTATAATTTGACACAGTAAAAAATAATGAAATGAACATGAATGAGAAGGGATGAATGAAAAATCACTCCACATATTTTTAAATTTCCTTTAACAAGTAGAGATGTAACTTCGTGGAGGTGATATAATCTTTACATATTAAATTTATGAGCTATCTCCCGAAAATAGAAATTCGAAATTTAATATACATATAGAAAATGTTAGCAGTCTAATAGTAAAAAAATATTCTTTTGAAATTAAAGAAAATCTACATTGCATACTCTAGATTCCTAAATTAAATTTTTAATTTCTTTAAATTTTGCATGTCAGGATGGCCGAGCGGTCTAAGGCGCCAGACTCAAGGGTAATCCTTCCTCTGCGGCAGAGGGTTGAGTGTTCTGGTCCACAAATGTGGGCGTGGGTTCGAATCCCACTTCTGACAAAAAATTGTTTCAATACCTCTTGAGATTATAATTTGACAAAGTAAAAAATAATGAAATGAACATGAATGAGAAGGGATGAATGAAAAATCACTCCACATATTTTTAAATTTCCTTTAACAAGTTGAGATGTACCTTCGTGGAGGTGACATAATTTTTACATATTAAATTTATGCGCTTTCTCCCGAAAATAGAAATTCGAAATTTAATTTACATATAGAAAATGTTAGCAGTATAATAGTAAAAAAATATTTTCTTCAAATTCAAGAAAATCTACAATGCAAACTACATTGCATAATTAGGAAAAATTTAATTTAGATTCCTAAATTAAATTTTTCAATTTCTTTAAATTTGGCATGTCAGGATGGCCGAGCGGTCTAAGGCGCCAGACTCAAGGGTAATCCTTCCTCTGCGGCAGAGGGTCGGGTGTTCTGGTCCACAAATGTGGGCGTGGGTTCGAATCCCACTTCTGACAAAATATTTTTTCAATACCTCTTGTGATTATAATTTGACACAGTAAAAAAGAATGAAATGAACATGAATGAGAAGGGATGAATGAAAAATCACGCCACATATTTTTAAATTTCCTTTAACAAGTAGAGATGTAACTTCGTGGAGGTGATATAATCTTTACATATTAAATTTATGAGCTATCTCCCGAAAATAGAAATTCGAAATTTAATATACATATAGAAAATGTTAGCAGTATAATAGTAAAAAAATATTCTTTTGAAATTAAAGAAAATCTACATTGCATACTCTAGATTCCTAAATTAAATTTTTAATTTCTTTAAATTTTGCATGTCAGGATGGCCGAGCGGTCTACGTGGCCAGACTCAAGGGTAATCCTTCCTCTGCGGCAGAGGGTTGAGTGTTCTGGTCCACAAATGTGGGCGTGGGTTCGAATCCCACTTCTGACAAAAAATTGTTTCAATACCTCTTGAGATTATAATTTGACATAGTAAAAAATAATGAAATGAACATGAATGAGAAGGGATGAATGAAAAATCACTCCACATATTTGTAAATTTCCTTTAACAAGTTGAGATGTACCTTCGTGGAGGTGACATAATTTTTACATATTAAATTTATGCGCTTTCTCCCGAAAATAGAAATTCGAAATTTAATTTACATATAGAAAATGTTAGCAGTATAATAGTAAAAAAATATTTTCTTCAAAATCAAGAAAATCTACAATGCAAACTACATTGCATAATTAGGAAAAATTTAATTTAGATTCCTAAATTAAATTTTTCAATTTCTTTAAATTTGGCATGTCAGGATGGCCGAGCGGTCTAAGGCGCCAGACTCAAGGGTAATCCTTCCTCTGCGGCAGAGGGTCGGGTGTTCTGGTCCACAAATGTGGGCGTGGGTTCGAATCCCACTTCTGACAAAATATTTTTCAATACCTCTTGTGATTATAATTTGACACAGTAAAAAAGAATGAAATGAACATGAATGAGAAGGGATGAATGAAAAATCACGCCACATATTTTTAAATTTCCTTTAACAAGTAGAGATGTAACTTCGTGGAGGTGATATAATCTTTACATATTAAATTTATGAGCTATCTCCCGAAAATAGAAATTCGAAATTTAATATACATATAGAAAATGTTAGCAGTATAATAGTAAAAAAATATTCTTTTGAAATTAAAGAAAATCTACATTGCATACTCTAGATTCCTAAATTAAATTTTTAATTTCTTTAAAGTTTGCATGTCAGGATGGCCGAGCGGTCTAAGGCGCCAGACTCAAGGGTAATCCTTCCTCTGCGGCAGAGGGTCGGGTGTTCTGGTCCACAAATGTGGGCGTGGGTTCGAATCCCACTTCTGACAAAATATTTTTTCAATACCTCTTGTGATTATAATTTGACACAGTAAAAAATAATGAAATGAACATGAATGAGAAGGGATGAATGAAAAATCACGCCACATATTTTTAAATTTCCTTTAACAAGTAGAGATGTAACTTCGTGGAGGTGATATAATCTTTACATATTAAATTTATGAGCTATCTCCCGAAAATAGAAATTCGAAATTTAATATACATATAGAAAATGTTAGCAGTATAATAGTAAAAAAATATTCTTTTGAAATTAAAGAAAATCTACATTGCATACTCTAGATTCCTAAATTAAGTTTTTAATTTCTTTAAAGTTTGCATGTCAGGATGGCCGAGCGGTCTAAGGCGCCAGACTCAAGGGTAATCCTTCCTCTGCGGCAGAGGGTTGAGTGTTCTGGTCCACAAATGTGGGCGTGGGTTCGAATCCCACTTCTGACAAAAAATTTTTTCAATACCTCTTGAGATTATAATTTGACAAAGTAAAAAATAATGAAATGAACATGAATGAGAAGGGATGAATGAAAAATCACTCCACATATTTTTAAATTTCCTTTAACAAGTAGAGATGTAACTTCGTGGAGGTGATATAATCTTTACATATTAAATTTATGAGCTATCTCCCGAAAATAGAAATTCGAAATTTAATATACATATAGAAAATGTTAGCAGTATAATAGTAAAAAAATATTCTTTTGAAATTAAAGAAAATCTACATTGCATACTCTAGATTCCTAAATTAAATTTTTAATTTCTTTAAATTTTGCATGTCAGGATGGCCGAGCGGTCTAAGGCGCCAGACTCAAGGGTAATCCTTCCTCTGCGGCAGAGGGTCGAGTGTTCTGGTCCACAAATGTGGGCGTGGGTTCGAATCCCACTTCTGACAAAATATTTTTTCAATACCTCTTGTGATTATAATTTGACACAGTAAAAAAGAATGAAATGAACATGAATGAGAAGGGATGAATGAAAAATCACGCCACATATTTTTAAATTTCCTTTAACAAGTAGAGATGTAACTTCGTGGAGGTGATATAATCTTTACATATTAAATTTATGAGCTATCTCCCGAAAATAGAAATTCGAAATTTAATATACATATAGAAAATGTTAGCAGTATAATAGTAAAAAAATATTCTTTTGAAATTAAAGAAAATCTACATTGCATACTCTAGATTCCTAAATTAAATTTTTAATTTCTTTAAATTTTGCATGTCAGGATGGCCGAGCGGTCTAAGGCGCCAGACTCAAGGGTAATCCTTCCTCTGCGGCAGAGGGTTGAGTGTTCTGGTCCACAAATGTGGGCGTGGGTTCGAATCCCACTTCTGACAAAAAATTGTTTCAATACCTCTTGAGATTATAATTTGACACAGTAAAAAATAATGAAATGAACATGAATGAGAAGGGATGAATGAAAAATCACTCCACATATTTGTAAATTTCCTTTAACAAGTTGAGATGTACCTTCGTGGAGGTGACATAATCTTTACATATTAAATTTATGAGCTATCTCCCGAAAATAGAAATTCGAAATTTAATATACATATAGAAAATGTTAGCAGTATAATAGTAAAAAAATATTTTCTTCAAATTCAAGAAAATCTACAATGCAAACTACATTGCATAATTAGGAAAAATTTAATTTAGATTCCTAAATTAAATTTTTCAATTTCTTTAAATTTGGCATGTCAGGATGGCCGAGCGGTCTAAGGCGCCAGACTCAAGGGTAATCCTTCCTCTGCGGCAGAGGGTCGGGTGTTCTGGTCCACAAATGTGGGCGTGGGTTCGAATCCCACTTCTGACAAAATATTTTTTCAATACCTCTTGTGATTATAATTTGACACAGTAAAAAAGAATGAAATGAACATGAATGAGAAGGGATGAATGAAAAATCACGCCACATATTTTTAAATTTCCTTTAACAAGTAGAGATGTAACTTCGTGGAGGTGATATAATCTTTACATATTAAATTTATGAGCTATCTCCCGAAAATAGAAATTCGAAATTTAATATACATATAGAAAATGTTAGCAGTATAATAGTAAAAAAATATTCTTTTGAAATTAAAGAAAATCTACATTGCATACTCTAGATTCCTAAATTAAATTTTTAATTTCTTTCAATTTTGCATGTCAGGATGGCCGAGCGGTCTACGTGGGCAGGCTCAAGGGTAATCCTTCCTCTGCGGCAGAGGGTTGAGTGTTCTGGTCCACAAATGTGGGCGTGGGTTCGAATCCCACTTCTGACAAAAAATTGTTTCAATACCTCTTGAGATTATAATTTGACATAGTAAAAAATAATGAAATGAACATGAATGAGAAGGGATGAATGAAAAATCACTCCACATATTTGTAAATTTCCTTTAACAAGTTGAGATGTACCTTCGTGGAGGTGACATAATTTTTACATATTAAATTTATGCGCTTTCTCCCGAAAATAGAAATTCGAAATTTAATTTACATATAGAAAATATTAGCAGTATAATAGTAAAAAAATATTTTCTTCAAAATCAAGAAAATCTACAATGCAAACTACATTGCATAATTAGGAAAAATTTAATTTAGATTCCTAAATTAAATTTTTCAATTTCTTTAAATTTGGCATGTCAGGATGGCCGAGCGGTCTAAGGCGCCAGACTCAAGGGTAATCCTTCCTCTGCGGCAGAGGGTCGGGTGTTCTGGTCCACAAATGTGGGCGTGGGTTCGAATCCCACTTCTGACAAAATATTTTTTCAATACCTCTTGTGATTATAATTTGACACAGTAAAAAAGAATGAAATGAACATGAATGAGAAGGGATGAATGAAAAATCACGCCACATATTTTTAAATTTCCTTTAACAAGTAGAGATGTAACTTCGTGGAGGTGATATAATCTTTACATATTAAATTTATGAGCTATCTCCCGAAAATAGAAATTCGAAATTTAATATACATATAGAAAATGTTAGCAGTATAATAGTAAAAAAATATTCTTTTGAAATTAAAGAAAATCTACATTGCATACTCTAGATTCCTAAATTAAATTTTTAATTTCTTTAAATTTTGCATGTCAGGATGGCCGAGCGGTCTAAGGCGCCAGACTCAAGGGTAATCCTTCCTCTGCGGCAGAGGGTCGGGTGTTCTGGTCCACAAATGTGGGCGTGGGTTCGAATCCCACTTCTGACAAAATATTTTTTCAATACCTCTTGTGATTATAATTTGACACAGTAAAAAAGAATGAAATGAACATGAATGAGAAGGGATGAATGAAAAATCACGCCACATATTTTTAAATTTCCTTTAACAAGTAGAGATGTAACTTCGTGGAGGTGATATAATCTTTACATATTAAATTTATGAGCTATCTCCCGAAAATAGAAATTCGAAATTTAATATACATATAGAAAATCTTAGCAGTCTAATAGTAAAAAAATATTCTTTTGAAATTAAAGAAAATCTACATTGCATACTCTAGATTCCTAAATTAAATTTTTAATTTCTTTAAATTTTGCATGTCAGGATGGCCGAGCGGTCTAAGGCGCCAGACTCAAGGGTAATCCTTCCTCTGCGGCAGAGGGTTGAGTGTTCTGGTCCACAAATGTGGGCGTGGGTTCGAATCCCACTTCTGACAAAATATTTTTCAATACCTCTTGAGATTATAATTTGACAAAGTAAAAAATAATGAAATGAACATGAATGAGAAGGGATGAATGAAAAATCACTCCACATATTTTTAAATTTCCTTTAACAAGTAGAGATGTAACTTCGTGGAGGTGATATAATCTTTACATATTAAATTTATGAGCTATCTCCCGAAAATAGAAATTCGAAATTTAATATACATATAGAAAATGTTAGCAGTATAATAGTAAAAAAATATTCTTTTGAAATTAAAGAAAATCTACATTGCATACTCTAGATTCCTAAATTAAATTTTTAATTTCTTTAAATTTTGCATGTCAGGATGGCCGAGCGGTCTAAGGCGCCAGACTCAAGGGTAATCCTTCCTCTGCGGCAGAGGGTTGAGTGTTCTGGTCCACAAATGTGGGCGTGGGTTCGAATCCCACTTCTGACAAAATATTTTTTCAATACCTCTTGTGATTATAATTTGACACAGTAAAAAAGAATGAAATGAACATGAATGAGAAGGGATGAATGAAAAATCACGCCACATATTTTTAAATTTCCTTTAACAAGTAGAGATGTAACTTCGTGGAGGTGATATAATCTTTACATATTAAATTTATGAGCTATCTCCCGAAAATAGAAATTCGAAATTTAATATACATATAGAAAATGTTAGCAGTCTAATAGTAAAAAAATATTCTTTTGAAATTAAAGAAAATCTACATTGCATACTCTAGATTCCTAAATTAAATTTTTAATTTCTTTAAATTTTGCATGTCAGGATGGCCGAGCGGTCTAAGGCGCCAGACTCAAGGGTAATCCTTCCTCTGCGGCAGAGGGTTGAGTGTTCTGGTCCACAAATGTGGGCGTGGGTTCGAATCCCACTTCTGACAAAAATATTTTTCAATACCTCTTGAGATTATAATTTGACAAAGTAAAAAATAATGAAATGAACATGAATGAGAAGGGATGAATGAAAAATCACTCCACATATTTTTAAATTTCCTTTAACAAGTTGAGATGTACCTTCGTGGAGGTGACATAATTTTTACATATTAAATTTATGCGCTTTCTCCCGAAAATAGAAATTCGAAATTTAATTTACATATAGAAAATGTTAGCAGTATAATAGTAAAAAAATATTTTCTTCAAATTCAAGAAAATCTACAATGCAAACTACATTGCATAATTAGGAAAAATTTAATTTAGATTCCTAAATTAAATTTTTCAATTTCTTTAAATTTGGCATGTCAGGATGGCCGAGCGGTCTAAGGCGCCAGACTCAAGGGTAATCCTTCCTCTGCGGCAGAGGGTCGGGTGTTCTGGTCCACAAATGTGGGCGTGGGTTCGAATCCCACTTCTGACAAAATATTTTTTCAATACCTCTTGTGATTATAATTTGACACAGTAAAAAAGAATGAAATGAACATGAATGAGAAGGGATGAATGAAAAATCACGCCACATATTTTTAAATTTCCTTTAACAAGTAGAGATGTAACTTCGTGGAGGTGATATAATCTTTACATATTAAATTTATGAGCTATCTCCCGAAAATAGAAATTCGAAATTTAATATACATATAGAAAATGTTAGCAGTATAATAGTAAAAAAATATTCTTTTGAAATTAAAGAAAATCTACATTGCATACTCTAGATTCCTAAATTAAATTTTTAATTTCTTTAAATTTTGCATGTCAGGATGGCCGAGCGGTCTAAGGCGCCAGACTCAAGGGTAATCCTTCCTCTGCGGCAGAGGGTTGAGTGTTCTGGTCCACAAATGTGGGCGTGGGTTCGAATCCCACTTCTGACAAGAAGATTTTTCAATACCTCTTGAGATTATAATTTGACATAGTAAAAAATAATGAAATGAACATGAATGAGAAGGGATGAATGAAAAATCACTCCACATATTTTTAAATTTCCTTTAACAAGTAGAGATGTAACTTCGTGGAGGTGATATAATCTTTACATATTAAATTTATGAGCTATCTCCCGAAAATAGAAATTCGAAATTTAATATACATATAGAAAATGTTAGCAGTATAATAGTAAAAAAATATTCTTTTGAAATTAAAGAAAATCTACATTGCATACTCTAGATTCCTAAATTAAATTTTTAATTTCTTTAAATTTTGCATGTCAGGATGGCCGAGCGGTCTAAGGCGCCAGACTCAAGGGTAATCCTTCCTCTGCGGCAGAGGGTTGAGTGTTCTGGTCCACAAATGTGGGCGTGGGTTCGAATCCCACTTCTGACAAAAAATTTTTCAATACCTCTTGAGATTATAATTTGACAAAGTAAAAAAATAATGAAATGAACATGAATGAGAAGGGATGAATGAAAAATCACTCCACATATTTTTAAATTTCCTTTAACAAGTTGAGATGTAACTTCGTGGAGGTGACATAATTTTTACATATTAAATTTATGCGCTATCTCCCGAAAATAGAAATTCGAAATTTAATTTACATATAGAAAATGTTAGCAGTATAATAGTAAAAAAATATTTTCTTCAAATTCAAGAAAATCTACAATGCAAACTACATTGCATAATTAGGAAAAATTTAATTTAGATTCCTAAATTAAATTTTTCAATTTCTTTAAATTTGGCATGTCAGGATGGCCGAGCGGTCTAAGGCGCCAGACTCAAGGGTAATCCTTCCTCTGCGGCAGAGGGTTGAGTGTTCTGGTCCACAAATGTGGGCGTGGGTTCGAATCCCACTTCTGACAAAATATTTTTTCAATACCTCTTGTGATTATAATTTGACACAGTAAAAAAGAATGAAATGAACATGAATGAGAAGGGATGAATGAAAAATCACGCCACATATTTTTAAATTTCCTTTAACAAGTAGAGATGTAACTTCGTGGAGGTGATATAATCTTTACATATTAAATTTATGAGCTATCTCCCGAAAATAGAAATTCGAAATTTAATATACATATAGAAAATGTTAGCAGTATAATAGTAAAAAAATATTCTTTTGAAATTAAAGAAAATCTACATTGCATACTCTAGATTCCTAAATTAAATTTTTAATTTCTTTAAATTTTGCATGTCAGGATGGCCGAGCGGTCTAAGGCGCCAGACTCAAGGGTAATCCTTCCTCTGCGGCAGAGGGTTGAGTGTTCTGGTCCACAAATGTGGGCGTGGGTTCGAATCCCACTTCTGACAAAAAATTGTTTCAATACCTCTTGAGATTATAATTTGACATAGTAAAAAATAATGAAATGAACATGAATGAGAAGGGTTGAATGAAAAATCACTCCACATATTTTTAAATTTCCTTTAACAAGTTGAGATGTACCTTCGTGGAGGTGACATAATTTTTACATATTAAATTTATGAGCTTTCTCCCGAAAATAGAAATTCGAAATTTAATTTACATATAGAAAATGTTAGCAGTATAATAGTAAAAAAATATTGTCTTCAAATTCAAGAAAATCTACAATGCAAACTACATTGCATAATTAGGAAAAATTTAATTTAGATTCCTAAATTAAATTTTTCAATTTCTTTAAATTTGGCATGTCAGGATGGCCGAGCGGTCTAAGGCGCCAGACTCAAG
The DNA here is from genome assembly GCA_907164885.2 of Dolomedes plantarius. Classification (NCBI taxonomy): domain Eukaryota; kingdom Metazoa; phylum Arthropoda; class Arachnida; order Araneae; family Dolomedidae; genus Dolomedes; species Dolomedes plantarius. Next base: position 45,070,946 of record OU015493.1, on the reverse strand, counting down.
GGTAATCCTTCCTCTGCGGCAGAGGGTTGAGTGTTCTGGTCCACAAATGTGGGCGTGGGTTCGAATCCCACTTCTGACAAAAAGATTTTTCAATACCTCTTGAGATTATAATTTGACAAAGTAAAAAATAATGAAATGAACATGAATGAGAAGGGATGAATGAAAAATCACTCCACATATTTTTAAATTTCCTTTAACAAGTTGAGATGTACCTTCGTGGAGGTGACATAATTTTTACATATTAAATTTATGCGCTTTCTCCCGAAAATAGAAATTCGAAATTTAATTTACATATAGAAAATGTTAGCAGTATAATAGTAAAAAAATATTTTCTTCAAATTCAAGAAAATCTACAATGCAAACTACATTGCATAATTAGGAAAAATTTAATTTAGATTCCTAAATTAAATTTTTCAATTTCTTTAAATTTGGCATGTCAGGATGGCCGAGCGGTCTAAGGCGCCAGACTCAAGGGTAATCCTTCCTCTGCGGCAGAGGGTCGGGTGTTCTGGTCCACAAATGTGGGCGTGGGTTCGAATCCCACTTCTGACAAAATATTTTTTCAATACCTCTTGTGATTATAATTTGACACAGTAAAAAAGAATGAAATGAACATGAATGAGAAGGGATGAATGAAAAATCACGCCACATATTTTTAAATTTCCTTTAACAAGTAGAGATGTAACTTCGTGGAGGTGATATAATCTTTACATATTAAATTTATGAGCTATCTCCCGAAAATAGAAATTCGAAATTTAATATACATATAGAAAATGTTAGCAGTATAATAGTAAAAAAATATTCTTTTGAAATTAAAGAAAATCTACATTGCATACTCTAGATTCCTAAATTAAGTTTTTAATTTCTTTAAAGTTTGCATGTCAGGATGGCCGAGCGGTCTAAGGCGCCAGACTCAAGGGTAATCCTTCCTCTGCGGCAGAGGGTTGAGTGTTCTGGTCCACAAATGTGGGCGTGGGTTCGAATCCCACTTCTGACAAAAAATTTTTTCAATACCTCTTGAGATTATAATTTGACAAAGTAAAAAATAATGAAATGAACATGAATGAGAAGGGATGAATGAAAAATCACTCCACATATTTTTAAATTTCCTTTAACAAGTAGAGATGTAACTTCGTGGAGGTGATATAATCTTTACATATTAAATTTATGAGCTATCTCCCGAAAATAGAAATTCGAAATTTAATATACATATAGAAAATGTTAGCAGTATAATAGTAAAAAAATATTCTTTTGAAATTAAAGAAAATCTACATTGCATACTCTAGATTCCTAAATTAAATTTTTAATTTCTTTAAATTTTGCATGTCAGGATGGCCGAGCGGTCTAAGGCGCCAGACTCAAGGGTAATCCTTCCTCTGCGGCAGAGGGTTGAGTGTTCTGGTCCACAAATGTGGGCGTGGGTTCGAATCCCACTTCTGACAAAAATTTTTTCAATACCTCTTGAGATTATAATTTGACAAAGTAAAAAATAATGAAATGAACATGAATGAGAAGGGATGAATGAAAAATCACTCCACATATTTGTAAATTTCCTTTAACAAGTTGAGATGTACCTTCGTGGAGGTGACATAATTTTTACATATTAAATTTATGAGCTATCTCCCGAAAATAGAAATTCGAAATTTAATATACATATAGAAAATGTTAGCAGTATAATAGTAAAAAAATATTTTCTTCAAATTCAAGAAAATCTACAATGCAAACTACATTGCATAATTAGGAAAAATTTAATTTAGATTCCTAAATTAAATTTTTCAATTTCTTTAAATTTGGCATGTCAGGATGGCCGAGCGGTCTAAGGCGCCAGACTCAAGGGTAATCCTTCCTCTGCGGCAGAGGGTTGAGTGTTCTGGTCCACAAATGTGGGCGTGGGTTCGAATCCCACTTCTGACAAAAAATTTTTCAATACCTCTTGAGATTATAATTTGACACAGTAAAAAATAATGAAATGAACATGAATGAGAAGGGATGAATGAAAAATCACTCCACATATTTTTAAATTTCCTTTAACAAGTAGAGATGTAACTTCGTGGAGGTGATATAATCTTTACATATTAAATTTATGAGCTATCTCCCGAAAATAGAAATTCGAAATTTAATATACATATAGAAAATGTTAGCAGTATAATAGTAAAAAAATATTCTTTTGAAATTAAAGAAAATCTACATTGCATACTCTATAGATTCCTAAATTAAATTTTTAATTTCTTTAAATTTGCATGTCAGGATGGCCGAGCGGTCTAAGGCGCCAGACTCAAGGGTAATCCTTCCTCTGCGGCAGAGGGTTGAGTGTTCTGGTCCACAAATGTGGGCGTGGGTTCGAATCCCACTTCTGACAAAAAATTTTTCAATACCTCTTGAGATTATAATTTGACAAAGAAAAAAATAATGAAATGAACATGAATGAGAAGGGATGAATGAAAAATCACTCCACATATTTTTAAATTTCCTTTAACAAGTAGAGATGTAACTTCGTGGAGGTGATATAATCTTTACATATTAAATTTATGAGCTATCTCCCGAAAATAGAAATTCGAAATTTAATATACATATAGAAAATGTTAGCAGTATAATAGTAAAAAAATATTCTTTTGAAATTATAGAAAATCTACATTGCATACTCTAGATTCCTAAATTAAGTTTTTAATTTCTTTAAAGTTTGCATGTCAGGATGGCCGAGCGGTCTAAGGCGCCAGACTCAAGGGTAATCCTTCCTCTGCGGCAGAGGGTTGAGTGTTCTGGTCCACAAATGTGGGCGTGGGTTCGAATCCCACTTCTGACAAAAAGATTTTTCAATACCTCTTGAGATTATAATTTGACAAAGTAAAAAATAATTAAATGAACATGAATGAGAAGGGTTGAATGAAAAATCACTCCACATATTTTTAAATTTCCTTTAACAAGTTGAGATGTAACTTCGTGGAGGTGACATAATTTTTACATATTAAATTTATGCGCTTTCTCCCGAAAATAGAAATTCGAAATTTAATTTACATATAGAAAATGTTAGCAGTATAATAGTAAAAAAATATTTTCTTCAAATTCAAGAAAATCTACAATGCAAACTACATTGCATAATTAGGAAAAATTTAATTTAGATTCCTAAATTAAATTTTTCAATTTCTTTAAATTTGGCATGTCAGGATGGCCGAGCGGTCTAAGGCGCCAGACTCAAGGGTAATCCTTCCTCTGCGGCAGAGGGTTGAGTGTTCTGGTCCACAAATGTGGGCGTGGGTTCGAATCCCACTTCTGACAAAATATTTTTTCAATACCTCTTGTGATTATAATTTGACACAGTAAAAAAGAATGAAATGAACATGTATGAGAAGGGATGAATGAAAAATCACGCCACATATTTTTAAATTTCCTTTAACAAGTAGAGATGTAACTTCGTGGAGGTGATATAATCTTTACATATTAAATTTATGAGCTATCTCCCGAAAATAGAAATTCGAAATTTAATATACATATAGAAAATGTTAGCAGTCTAATAGTAAAAAAATATTCTTTTGAAATTAAAGAAAATCTACATTGCATACTCTAGATTCCTAAATTAAATTTTTAATTTCTTTAAATTTTGCATGTCAGGATGGCCGAGCGGTCTAAGGCGCCAGACTCAAGGGTAATCCTTCCTCTGCGGCAGAGGGTTGAGTGTTCTGGTCCACAAATGTGGGCGTGGGTTCGAATCCCACTTCTGACAAAAAATTTTTCAATACCTCTTGAGATTATAATTTGACAAAGAAAAAAATAATGAAATGAACATGAATGAGAAGGGATGAATGAAAAATCACTCCACATATTTTTAAATTTCCTTTAACAAGTAGAGATGTAACTTCGTGGAGGTGATATAATCTTTACATATTAAATTTATGAGCTATCTCCCGAAAATAGAAATTCGAAATTTAATATACATATAGAAAATGTTAGCAGTATAATAGTAAAAAAATATTCTTTTGAAATTATAGAAAATCTACATTGCATACTCTAGATTCCTAAATTAAGTTTTTAATTTCTTTAAAGTTTGCATGTCAGGATGGCCGAGCGGTCTAAGGCGCCAGACTCAAGGGTAATCCTTCCTCTGCGGCAGAGGGTTGAGTGTTCTGGTCCACAAATGTGGGCGTGGGTTCGAATCCCACTTCTGACAAAAAGATTTTTCAATACCTCTTGAGATTATAATTTGACAAAGTAAAAAATAATGAAATGAACATGAATGAGAAGGGTTGAATGAAAAATCACTCCACATATTTTTAAATTTCCTTTAACAAGTTGAGATGTACCTTCGTGGAGGTGACATAATTTTTACATATTAAATTTATGCGCTTTCTCCCGAAAATAGAAATTCGAAATTTAATTTACATATAGAAAATGTTAGCAGTATAATAGTAAAAAAATATTTTCTTCAAATTCAAGAAAATCTACAATGCAAACTACATTGCATAATTAGGAAAAATTTAATTTAGATTCCTAAATTAAATTTTTCAATTTCTTTAAATTTGGCATGTCAGGATGGCCGAGCGGTCTAAGACGCCAGACTCAAGGGTAATCCTTCCTCTGCGGCAGAGGGTTGAGTGTTCTGGTCCACAAATGTGGGCGTGGGTTCGAATCCCACTTCTGACAAAACATGTTTCAATACCTCTTGTGATTATAATTTGACACAGTAAAAAAGAATGAAATGAACATGTATGAGAAGGGATGAATGAAAAATCACGCCACATATTTTTAAATTTCCTTTAACAAGTAGAGATGTAACTTCGTGGAGGTGATATAATCTTTACATATTAAATTTATGAGCTATCTCCCGAAAATAGAAATTCGAAATTTAATATACATATAGAAAATGTTAGCAGTATAATAGTAAAAAAATATTCTTTTGAAATTATAGAAAATCTACATTGCATACTCTAGATTCCTAAATTAAATTTTTAATTTCTTTAAAGTTTGCATGTCAGGATGGCCGAGCGGTCTAAGGCGCCAGACTCAAGGGTAATCCTTCCTCTGCGGCAGAGGGTTGAGTGTTCTGGTCCACAAATGTGGGCGTGGGTTCGAATCCCACTTCTGACAAAAATATTTTTCAATACCTCTTGAGATTATAATTTGACAAAGTAAAAAATAATGAAATGAACATGAATGAGAAGGGTTGAATGAAAAATCACTCCACATATTTTTAAATTTCCTTTACACAGTTGAGATGTACCTTCGTGGAGGTGACATAATTTTTACATATTAAATTTATGCGCTTTCTCCCGAAAATAGAAATTCGAAATTTAATTTACATATAGAAAATGTTAGCAGTATAATAGTAAAAAAATATTTTCTTCAAATTCAAGAAAATCTACAATGCAAACTACATTGCATAATTAGGAAAAATTTAATTTAGATTCCTAAATTAAATTTTTCAATTTCTTTAAAGTTGGCATGTCAGGATGGCCGAGCGGTCTAAGGCGCCAGACTCAAGGGTAATCCTTCCTCTGCGGCAGAGGGTTGAGTGTTCTGGTCCACAAATGTGGGCGTGGGTTCGAATCCCACTTCTGACAAAAATATTTTTCAATACCTCTTGAGATTATAATTTGACAAAGTAAAAAAATAATGAAATGAACATGAATGAGAAGGGATGAATGAAAAATCACTCCACATATTTTTAAATTTCCTTTAACAAGTAGAGATGTAACTTCGTAGAGGTGACATAATCTTTACATATTAAATTTATGAGCTATCTCCCGAAAATAGAAATTCGAAATTTAATATACATATAGAAAATGTTAGCAGTATAATAGTAAAAAAATATTCTTTTGAAATTATAGAAAATCTACATTGCATACTCTAGATTCCTAAATTAAAGTTTTAATTTCTTTAAAGTTTGCATGTCAGGATGGCCGAGCGGTCTAAGGCGCCAGACTCAAGGGTAATCCTTCCTCTGCGGCAGAGGGTTGAGTGTTCTGGTCCACAAATGTGGGCGTGGGTTCGAATCCCACTTCTGACAAAAAGATTTTTCAATACCTCTTGAGATTATAATTTGACAAAGTAAAAAATAATGAAATGAACATGAATGAGAAGGGATGAATGAAAAATCACTCCACATATTTTTAAATTTCCTTTAACAAGTTGAGATGTACCTTCGTGGAGGTGACATAATTTTTACATATTAAATTTATGCGCTTTCTCCCGAAAATAGAAATTCGAAATTTAATTTACATATAGAAAATGTTAGCAGTATAATAGTAAAAAAATATTTTCTTCAAATTCAAGAAAATCTACAATGCAAACTACATTGCATAATTAGGAAAAATTTAATTTAGATTCCTAAATTAAATTTTTCAATTTCTTTAAATTTGGCATGTCAGGATGGCCGAGCGGTCTAAGGCGCCAGACTCAAGGGTAATCCTTCCTCTGCGGCAGAGGGTTGAGTGTTCTGGTCCACAAATGTGGGCGTGGGTTCGAATCCCACTTCTGACAAAATATTTTTCACTACCTCTTGTAGATTATAATTTGACACAGTAAAAAAGAATGAAATGAACATGAATGAGAAGGGATGAATGAAAAATCACTCCACATATTTTTAAATTTCCTTTAACAAGTAGAGATGTAACTTCGTGGAGGTGATATAATCTTTACATATTAAATTTATGAGCTATCTCCCGAAAATAGAAATTCGAAATTTAATATACATATAGAAAATGTTAGCAGTATAATAGTAAAAAAATATTCTTTTGAAATTATAGAAAATCTACATTGCATACTCTAGATTCCTAAATTAAATTTTTAATTTCTTTAAAGTTTGCATGTCAGGATGGCCGAGCGGTCTAAGGCGCCAGACTCAAGGGTAATCCTCCTCTGCGGCAGAGGGTTGAGTGTTCTGGTCCACAAATGTGGGCGTGGGTTCGAATCCCACTTCTGACAAAAAGATTTTTCAATACCTCTTGAGATTATAATTTGACAAAGTAAAAAATAATGAAATGAACATGAATGAGAAGGGATGAATGAAAAATCACTCCACATATTTTTAAATTTCCTTTAACAAGTTGAGATGTAACTTCGTGGAGGTGACATAATTTTTACATATTAAATTTATGCGCTTTCTCCCGAAAATAGAAATTCGAAATTTAATTTACATATAGAAAATGTTAGCAGTATAATAGTAAAAAAATATTTTCTTCAAATTCAAGAAAATCTACAATGCAAACTACATTGCATAATTAGGAAAAATTTAATTTAGATTCCTAAATTAAATTTTTCAATTTCTTTAAATTTGGCATGTCAGGATGGCCGAGCGGTCTAAGGCGCCAGACTCAAGGGTAATCCTTCCTCTGCGGCAGAGGGTTGAGTGTTCTGGTCCACAAATGTGGGCGTGGGTTCGAATCCCACTTCTGACAAAATATTTTTTCAATACCTCTTGTGATTATAATTTGACACAGTAAAAAAGAATGAAATGAACATGTATGAGAAGGGATGAATGAAAAATCACGCCACATATTTTTAAATTTCCTTTAACAAGTAGAGATGTAACTTCGTGGAGGTGATATAATCTTTACATATTAAATTTATGAGCTATCTCCCGAAAATAGAAATTCGAAATTTAATATACATATAGAAAATGTTAGCAGTCTAATAGTAAAAAAATATTCTTTTGAAATTAAAGAAAATCTACATTGCATACTCTAGATTCCTAAATTAAATTTTTAATTTCTTTAAATTTTGCATGTCAGGATGGCCGAGCGGTCTAAGGCGCCAGACTCAAGGGTAATCCTTCCTCTGCGGCAGAGGGTTGAGTGTTCTGGTCCACAAATGTGGGCGTGGGTTCGAATCCCACTTCTGACAAAAAATTTTTCAATACCTCTTGAGATTATAATTTGACAAAGAAAAAAATAATGAAATGAACATGAATGAGAAGGGATGAATGAAAAATCACTCCACATATTTTTAAATTTCATTTAACAAGTAGAGATGTAACTTCGTAGAGGTGATATAATCTTTACATATTAAATTTATGAGCTATCTCCCGAAAATAGAAATTCGAAATTTAATATACATATAGAAAATGTTAGCAGTATAATAGTAAAAAAATATTCTTTTGAAATTATAGAAAATCTACATTGCATACTCTAGATTCCTAAATTAAGTTTTTAATTTCTTTAAAGTTTGCATGTCAGGATGGCCGAGCGGTCTAAGGCGCCAGACTCAAGGGTAATCCTTCCTCTGCGGCAGAGGGTTGAGTGTTCTGGTCCACAAATGTGGGCGTGGGTTCGAATCCCACTTCTGACAAAAAGATTTTTCAATACCTCTTGAGATTATAATTTGACAAAGTAAAAAATAATTAAATGAACATGAATGAGAAGGGTTGAATGAAAAATCACTCCACATATTTTTAAATTTCCTTTAACAAGTTGAGATGTAACTTCGTGGAGGTGACATAATTTTTACATATTAAATTTATGAGCTTTCTCCCGAAAATAGAAATTCGAAATTTAATTTACATATAGAAAATGTTAGCAGTATAATAGTAAAAAAATATTGTCTTCAAATTCAAGAAAATCTACAATGCAAACTACATTGCATAATTAGGAAAAATTTAATTTAGATTCCTAAATTAAATTTTTCAATTTCTTTAAATTTGGCATGTCAGGATGGCCGAGCGATCTAAGACGTCAGACTCAAGGATAATCCTTCCTCTGAGGAAGTGGATTGAATGTTCTGTTCCACGAATGTGGGCGTGGGTTGGAATCCCACTTTTGACAAAATATTCTTTCAATACCTCTTGTGTATATAATTTGACACAGTAAAAAATAAGGAAATTAATGAGATGGGATGAATGAAAAGTCCCTCCACATAATTTAAAATTTCCTTTAACCAGTTTAGATGTAATTTCGTGGAGGTGGTATTATTTTTTTTTTAATTTATGTGCTTTGTCCCGAATAGAGAAATTTGAAATTTAATTTACATATAGAAAACTTTTAGCAGTATAAGAGTAAAAAAATAATCTTTAGAATATAAAGAAATGTACATTGCATACTCTAGATTCCTAAATTAAATTATTCAATTTCTGGAAATTGGGCATGTCAGGATGGGCGAGTGGTCTAAGGCTTTCCCTTCACTCTGATTTGCTCTCGTGTCAACGATTTCTATTGGATGTCTTATTAAATGCTATTATTGGCTATTTCTGGATCCTGTATAAGTGTAGAAATGTATGTGATGTTCTTTTTGAGACTGTCTGTGTGAATCTGTGTTGTAGCTTGCATATGTTTGACCGACTATTAATAAATGTCTATTTTCCTGGTCCATGGAACTATTGTAACTTAACTCAGTTGCCTCTTTTGTTCTAACACACTTTGCAGTAAACTGATTTACTATCGCACCGGTAAGTGGTAAGGAAATTTTGCCATCCAGAAAGATACAAAATTGGTTGTCATGTATTGAAACTTTGACGTCTCCTCATATACAATTGCATTGATATACAATGACAATTGCAATGACTTTATAGTATGCAATATTATGTACACATAAGGGGTCAGGCAGGAAAATGCTCCTTTCTTAGACTGGGTCTTCCATATGTTATCACAATTGTATTGACAAAAAAAAAACAGACATTTAGTCCCATGAATGGTTTTTCATGGGAACGTCACTGGTACATAGCTAAGACGGTAAAATAAATTATACCTCAGTTTTCCAAAGAATTATAACTGAATATTAATACATTAGACTTTAAAATAATTTTGAAAAGGGAGAATTAACAGCTTGAAAATTATACACACTCGATACCAATCGTCTTAGCGAAAAAAGAAATCGCTTCCTTTTAATACAAGAAAGTACGCAAATACTCAATGCACTTTCCTTTACGATATCGATAACTAATTTTCCTCAATTAGGATTAAGTGACTTTTAAAGAATCCGAAGCGGAGAGTAACAACTTTGCTTTTTTTCCAATGCACAATATTTACTCCGTTGCGAGAACTTTTCTAAATAAAAACGTTCTCCATATGTAAGGATGCTTTTCAAGTACCGAAGCATAATGGAGATCAATTATCAGATGCTGAGAAGTTCTAGCAATACTCTGTGAATTTTTAGCTGTATAATATCCTCTCTACTTGAGACGCGATCATCCAAAACGTAAATTTAGCCCTGAAACAGTCGTTAACATTCCAGGGAATAGAGAAGCGAAAGCCGTTTATTTTTTTTTAATATTTCGCCGAAATTTGCGGATACATACGGCTGTGGAAATTTCTAGTTTAAAATATTTTAAACTACAAAACTGGGAATAATATGCTTCGCGTATTGATCACTCTCAGCAGAAATGCTGAAAATTCGTTTCGTTTCGTTTCGTAAAAACATACAATGAGAATGCAATATGCGACACATATCTGTCAATGTCGTGTTTTCCGTCAAAACGTACTGCTGATACCTGTACATTTTGACGTGTACATTTTGACGTAAGGTATCATTTGCTGATTCCTTACTACTTTTGGAGAATAAGAAATCAAGAAATGGAAAATTCATTTCTATCTATGTATCCAGTTTCATCGAAGATTTCTGGCAACATCTTTGAAATTAAATTCGAAAAAAGTGGGAAGAAGGTATGATGCACGTAACATATTAGACTTGTACAAACTCTCAGAACTATCACCTTGTCATACTCATTTTCAAGTCAATTTCTGTAGGACAAATGTTGCATGTGTAACGGTTGATCGCTGCATTTATATTTTTGCTGATTCCTTACTATTTTTAGCATTATTTAGCAACAATGGGTGTACTTAACAATGGTAGCAACAATGGGTGTACTGTCACGTATATTTTCTGCACTCAGAAATACTACTCAAAGTTAGTGGCAGATTGAAAATGTGGTTTTGCCGTGCTTAAACTTTAAATTTTACTGTCAGACTGCGAAAATTTCATATGATCCAGTACTCATTTGTAATCTGGGTGTAACATTTTTGACAAGATAGGCCTGAATCACATAATATATTATATTACAGAACATACTCTAAACCAATGGTGTGCAAACTGTGGATCGCGACCCGCTGGGCGGGGGGAGGTCTCACGAAAATTGGAGGGGTCGCGGATAGTTTGAAATAAATTTATGTCACTTTGAATCATTTAATAGAAATAAATGCTTTAAATTTTCTATAATTACGTCACATGTTTGGATAATATCTATTGTGTCCCGATCAATATTTAAACTTCAAAAATATCTTCGTCATTAAAAGTTAGATAAGAAACGTATCTTACCTGAAAATCTTGATGGTCCGGGTAGTTGTTTTTCATTTAATTAAATGTTTAGAGACACGAATCAAAGAAGTAGGACGACCTTTGGCTAATTAATGACATCTATTACTAAAAACATTGATTTACACATTAGTTTTAACGAATAAACACGAAAACATGACAGGCTATTAGACACAACGCGCGAACATTACATAAAACTAAACTAAACTAAAGAACATCAAAGTTACATTTGCTCTTCTTCACTTCACTTCTTCCGTGCGTACTTGCGCAGAACGGAATTCAGGGGTAATGCCTCATTCCGCAACATACTCCCACCTTTGAGTTTCGAACCAGAGACACTCAAACCCTAATTGTAGGTTTCAATAATCGTCCGTATCGAGATCGTCTAAGTCCGTGATCGGGTGCTGAACAGTCTACATCATCTTGATGAGTCCCATTGTCAATTGTCCGATCTGCAGGAAACGAGCCAGTGACCGGAGCAAGGTCGGTCTGCACATCTTCTTCAGTAACTTCTAAAGGTATCAGTCGAAGCACTCGACGAAGAAACTCGCCATTTTTCATTTTAACTTTAACAAGCCGGATATAACCCTCTTTTGAAGGATAAACGTCTGTAACTCTGGCCATAGGCCAATCTAATCTCTTGGTGTTGTAGCTAGAAACTAAAACTACATCTCTGATTTGGATTCGTTTGTTATTTTTAGCATTCTTAGATGATTGTCTTAAATGTCCTAAATATTCTATTCGGAATCTTTTACGTAGGTCTTCACTAATTCTTTTTCTATAAGTGAGTCTTTTATTGAGAGACAATGAATCTAAATTGTCTAAATCAGGAGTTCTCGATTCTTTGAGTTCCTGTAAAAACATGGAAGGTGTGAGAGGGGTGAGATCATTCACATCATCAGAAACATAAGTTATTGGACGGCTATTTATAATGCTCTTGATGTCACAGAGGATGATTGTCATTTCTTCTAAATTCAGGCACGACCGTCCTAAAACTTTTCGTAGTATTCCTTTGATCATACCAACAAGACGTTCCCACCATCCACCCCACCATGGAGCAGATGGGGGAATGAACTTCCAGTCAATTTTTCGGCTTGTACTGTACTGGGAAATAATATTCCAATCGATTCGTTTCAACAAATTATCTGCACCTGTAAAGTTAGTTCGATTATCACAATAGACAATAGCTGGTCTACCTCTTCGGGCAATAAATCTCCGAAATGTTTGTAAAAAATTGTCCGTCGTTAAGGCAGTTGCTACTTCTAAATGAATAGCTCTGAAAACAGCACATGTGTAAATAACTATCCAGGCTTTCTGACCATTTCTTAGAATTAGTGGGCCAGCGTAATCTATTCCAACGACTTCGAACACCGCAGCTTCCTTTACGCGATCTTCTGGGAGGGGTGCTTCGACTGTCGGTTTAGGGCGCGAGTTAAATCGTTTACATCGCACACATGTTCTAATTACATTTCTTACGGCTTTTCGATATTTAAGAATCCAAAAATCTTCTCTTAAGTCACTCATCAGAATTTGAACACCAGCGTGATTTAATTTAGCATGTCTGGTCTGAATAATTTTTTCTACAACTGGATGACGCGAAGGCAATATTGTCGGATACCTGAAATTTTTTGTATCTTTTCTCATTAAGATTCGGGTCTTTACTTTCAAAATTCCATTTGAATCTACATAACACTGAAGCGTTTTTAAGTGTTTATCATCAGTTCCTGAAAATGATTCGTTCTGTACAATTTTCAACACTGTGACTTCTGCTCTATTTATCTCTTCGAGTGTTAAGTCGCCAGTAATTCGGTTACACTTTTCAACTTTACAATTTGTGAAAAATCGATATATCCATGCAGTAAATCTAAGAAGCTTATCGTACGAGGAGAATCGGTCATAATATTTTTCCCCAGATGCTTCTACATGATTAGCTGCGCTAATGACAGTTTTCCTTTTTTCCGAATTGATTACAGCGAAATCGGGGACTGCGATTGATTTCGGCCTTTCCTCCGGTGGTCTTGCTAACCAGTCCACAACCTCCCACCATCTCGTCTGAACCAAAGCTTCAACACTACATCCACGACATGGAAGATCTGCGGCATTCAAATGCCCTGGCACGTGATGCCAATCTTCAGGGTTGGTTAGAGAACGAATTTCATGAACTCTGTTATAAACAAAGGGAGCCCAATTTTCAGTTCCTTTGATCCAATACAAAGCATTTGCCGAGTCAGACCAGAAAAATTTCGGTACATTCTCCAATTTTAGATCATTACTCACACTCTGAGCTAATCTAGCGCCGATACTGCAAGCAAGGAGTTCCAATCTTGGAATGGATAGAGACTTCATTGGAGCAACTCTGCATCTTGCCTGAACAAGTTGACAGATCGTTGAATTTTCAGTTTCGCATCTCAAAAAAACACAAGTAGCATATGCTACTTTGCTTGCATCGCAGAACACATGCAACGTCAAACTTCTCGGTACTTCAGAAACGGGTATAAGACATCGCGGAATTTCTACTTCTTTCAATTTAGATATATCTTTTCTCCACCTTTCAAATTTTTTGACAATGGAGGTGGGAAGTTCCGCATCCCACGACACTTTCAATTTCCAGCACTCTTGTAGGAGAATCTTTGCCCCCAACGAAATAGGGCAAGTGAAGCCTAGTGGGTCGAAAATCTTGTGCACAGCTGACAGAATTTTCCTTTTTGTCACGGGCGCATCGTCTTCAGCGTAATCTCGTAAATCTACCGTCAAAGAATCCTTTTTTAAATTCCACTTAAGTCCCAGAACAGGAATATTCTTTTCGTTTTCTGGCGAAATAGCATCAAAGTCTTTATTACTGTGCTCCCAACCTCTAAGCTCAAATTTGGCAGTGCTAAGAACTGTTTTAGATTCCTCGATAAATTTCTCAAGTTCTTCGGGGTCATCCACACTGGTCACACAGTTATCCACGTAAAATGATTCTAACAACTGGGCTGCAGTTTTTTCAAACTTTTGAGGAACATTCTGCAAATGAAATCGAATGGTTGCTCCCAATAGATAAGGAGAGCAAAAAAGCCCAAAAACAACTCGCCGATGCTGGAAAACTTTAGGTTTGGCCGGATCACCTCCCTCCCACCATAAGAATTTCAGATAAGGTTTATCTACTTCACTCAGTCTAATCTGCAGGAATGCTCTGCGAATGTCGGCAACAACGCCTATTTTTTTAAATCTAAATCTATTCATGATGGCAGGAATGAGCTCAACAGTGTTTGGTCCCTTTTCCAAACAATCGTTTATAGAGGGTGAATTCTTTTCCCTTGCTGATCCGTCGAAGACGGGTCGCACTCTTGTGGTAGAATTTTCTTTAACTACGGCCCGGTGAGGCAAGTAATGTTCACTTTCATCGGTAGAGGAGTTCTTGACTTCTTCAATGACTTCCTCTTGAAGCCACTCTCTGAACACTTCTTCGTATGCTTCTAAGTTTCCACTCCTCTTCAATGAATCGACACAGCTCTTCAGCCTTCGTTCTGCAACATTTTTGCAAGCGGGTAAAGGAGGATGGCCTTCTATCCACGGGAGACTTACAACGTACCTTCCATCATCATCAATTTTCACACTTCTGTTAAAATGTTCTTCGACTACCATCTCCAGCTCTTGTCGATTTCCTTTGTTTCCAGGATCTAAAATTCCAAGTGTGTCAAGCCGCCATAGATCTGAAATCTTTGCATCGTTTACATTTAGCGACGTAACACTATTCGTGCTGTCTGAAGATTCATCTGCATTTGTTTTACCCATTATTGTCCATCCCAGGCGCGTTTCCATCAAAACTAGGCCAGATTGTAACTGTTTTATGTTCCCAGTATACAATTTACCTACAACATCTGCCCCAATTAGCCCATGAATTTCTTCAGGAGAAAACTGGTATAACAGATCTACCTCATCATTCAAGTCAGACAGAAAAATCTTTTGCTTCTTAATTTCACTGATAAATTTCCCCCGTGGAATTTTTGGAATTTTGGAACATATTTTTTCTTGGTTTAACACCTCGAAATTACATCTGTATCTATCCGAAAAGTCACTTAGACGAATCAAATATCTCTGGTGTGTTTCTGTAGTTTCTAAGCCGCCGAATAAACTGTGAGTCAAATTTTCTTCAGCAATGCATTTATATCCCATTTCCGATATCGCGAAATTTGATAAGTAGGATTTACTACTGCCAGAATCAATTAACACTCTTATATATTTCGTTTAATTCTCACCCCTCAAACGAACAATAAGTGTTTGCAAAAGAACTTTACGCGTAGATGTTTTATTGGACAGAGCTGAGTCCTTCCTATCTTCAGTTCCTACTCTTTCAACACGTTGCGGTTTGCTCGAGCATTCCTGACTGAATTTTCTGGTACACATAACTTTAAAATGAGATTTACCACCACAGAACTCGCAAGGTGGAACTTTCGCTTTACATAAACGAAAAACATGGTTTTTTGCAAGACACCTAAAACATGCATTATTTTTCATTAAAATTTGTTTTTTCTCTTCATAAGATAAATTATCAGCATATCTACAAACATTACCCGAATGACCAACTCGAATACAAAACACGCAGACTTCTCTTTTCGTTTCCGAAGAATTAAAGAATTCTGCAGCTGTCGGTAAAATTATTTCCCTCTTAGCTGTCGCGGCCGAAATACATTTGTTTACGTTTTCTGAATCAAGGTTAAATCCGATGCGCGCTAATCTGACTTTCTCATCGCTTTCGATTTCGTGGCGTAAAAATTTCATCAGAGTATCTAATTTATTAACATTTTCGTCTTTCGAATTAGATGTCAAGGATATCGAAGTTAAATTTCTTTCCCAAATTCTTAATATGTCGACGGGCAGACAAGATTCAATTAATGGGTACAAAATTGAAGAATAATTTTCGCTAGAAACACCCAACATATTCAACGATCTCAAGTATGTTTCAATCTTATCGTACAATTTAAATAGAGGTGTTTTAGTACCTTTCCCCATCACGTTGTTCATCATTAGAGAAAGAACTTCCCTGATGTACAATTCTATTAGTACATCTTTTCGCGAAAATCGGGCCTTTAAACAATCAATAACATTTTCATAACTATCACCCGTTGCGGGATAAGATTAAACAATTTCGTGCGCTCTTGAGCCCTTTAGCGTGGCCTGCAACAAGTATTGATATTTGTCTTCGTTAGGGATTTCTTCATCGTTATGTATTTTTTCAAATTGTGCCCAAAATGGCAACCATTCTTTACGTTCCCCTCCGAATAACTTAAATTCTATTTTTGGAAGTTTAAACTTCCGTTTCTTAGGATGTTCAATTAGTTGAGAGTCACTTTCGATTTTAACATTCTTCAAAGCTTCTTGAACCTTTGTTTTTAACCTAACACATTTTTCTTCGTACATACTAAAACCTTCATATTCTTTATCAAACATTTCCTGAGAACAATTTTCATCTTTCAAAATAAGATCTTTAATTTCGTTTTCTTTAAAACTAAGATCGTCCCATTTTCTCTCTAACTGAGCATATAATATTTCAATTTCCTCAATATTTTTATCTTCGGCGTTTAAATTGTTCTCAAGTAAAGTAGCTATGCGTGAAAATGCACATCGAATAGGTGTTCTCAACTTTTTTAACTGATCCATAATTCTTAAACAGTAATTCTGATAACAATTCTATTATTAACAATTTCAAAACAACTCAACGTCCCGACAGGGATGCCAGTAAATATTGTGTCCCGAGCAATATTTAAACTTCAAAAATATCTTCGTCATTAAAAGTTAGGTAAGAAACTTATCTTACCTGAAAATCTTGATGGTCCGGGTAGTTGTTTTTCATTTAATTAAAAGTTCAGAGACACGAATCAAAGAAGTAGGACGACCTTTGGCTAATTAATGACATCTATTACTAAAAACATTGATTGACACATTAGTTTTAACGAATAAACACGAAAACATGACAGGCTATTAGACACAACGCGCGAACATTACATAAAAAACTAAACTAAACTAAAGAACATCAAAGTTACATTTGCTCTTCTTCACTTCACTTCTTCCGTGCGTACTTGCTCAGAACGGAATTCAGGGGTAATGCCGCATTCCGCAACAATATCATACGAATTGGAAATTTTTTACTCTACAGACTCTTTGCATGGCTGGCAATCGTGCAGATGAAATAGGAAGCACATGGAAGAAACTGGATCCATACCTTGCTGTGATAAGAAGAACGTTAACTATAATTCTGGAATATATCACACTCTAATTTCACAACATGTTGCATAACACATGTTGTTTTCAGTAATAAGTAAGCTCTTATTTTAGTGATGAATACTTCTTATGAAAATATTGTTAGATATTTTGAAAAATGGGAATAATTCAGGAGTATACAGAACACCAAGAATAATTTAGGAAAAAATTCAGGAGTAATTTTCAGTAATTTGAATTATATTTTATGGTTTAGAGCAGAAGTGAGCAAACTTTTATCGACTGCGACCCACTTTCTTTAGATAAAAAACCACTCGACCCCAAAGGAAAATGTTTTAGCAGAAACGAAATTTTTTAAAAAAAGTTATGATTTTGTTAACAAAAAAAAGACAAAACACTGTATATTTATTTTACATAAAAACAACAACAAAATATTTTGCTTACATTTTTCGTTGTTTTTATGTAAAAAATTTTTAATATTTTTATTTTCATTTTTTATATGTTAAAAAATGATGTGATATTGGTAAATCTGTGCTCAGATGGCAAAATGTTATAAGAAATTTACGTGACAGCAATTCTAAGTTTCAAGATGTCATGAAAAATCAGTAAATTTGTTTTACATGACCAAACGTGGTACCAATGTTTCAGAAAAATAGTTTATTACTTACAGTAGTTACAGCAAATAGAAAAGAATGGCGATCGTGAATCTGATGTCATGAAAAATCAGTAATTTGTTTTACATGAGCAAATGTGGCACCAACGTTTCAGAAAAATAGTTGGCTATGACTTACAATAGTTACAGTAAATGGAAAATATCGGCGAATGAGAATCCGGAATGTGGAAAAAAATTTTAAGAAAAGTTTCATATAAAATTTTGCCATCTGAGCATAGAAATAAGGTGTCAAACAGTTTTACAAAAAACAAGTTCAGTTGGTAAGCAAGATATTTTTTGGTGTTTCTATGTAAAATAAATATACACCCAAAATGTGCAGATTTCTTTTTGTCTTTATTTTGTTAACATTATCATAACTTTTTTTAAAAATTGTGTTTCTGCCAAAACATTTTCATTCGGGGTCGAGTGGTTTTTTATTTAAAGAAAGTGGGTCGCAGTCGAAACAAGTTTGCGCACCACTGCTCTAAACCATAAAATATAATTCAAATTACTAAAAATTATCCCTGATTTTTTTTCCAAAATTATTCTTGGTGTTCTGTATACTCCTCAATTATTCCCATTTTTTAAAATATTTAACAATATTTTCATAAGAAGTATTCATCACTAAAATAAGAGCTTACTCAGTACTAAAAACAACATGTGTTATGCAATAAGTTGCAAGATTAGAGTGTGATATATTCCAGAATTATAGTTAACATTCTTGTTATCATTGCAAGGTATGGATCCAGTTTCTTCCATGTGCTTCCTATTTCATCTGCACGATTGCCAGCCATGCAAAGAGTCTGTAGATTAAACAATTTCTAATTCGCATGATATAATTCAAAAATTTCAGCACGTGTTACGCTTACCCATCAGTAAAGAGACAATGACAGTACTGTTTATACAAGGTGCGTCCATAATGTAACCGGACAAACTAAAAGATCAAACAATAAAATAAAGGGAAGGAATATTCGTCTGGCTAGAAAGAGTGACATCTCAACTCTTGTTAAAGCCAGTTTAAACTGGTTATTTAGTCATTTGCATATCAAAACGCCGTAGAAATTTCCATTTACTGAGAAGGCATTGTACAAAAAAATTTGCTTGGAATGGAACAACGTTGTAACATTAAATTTTGTTACAAATTAGGTAAATCTACCACCGAAACCGTTAGAGATGATTCGAACAGTATACAGTGGTGCATCGTTATCAAGAACACATGGGTATGAGTGGTTCAATTGCTTTAAATGTGGGCGAGAAAGCATTGAAGCTTTCTCGCCCACCAAAGAACCAAAGACAGGGCGCCCTTCAACTTCAGAATGAGGAAAATGTGGAGAAAATTCGTTCTCAAAATCAAAGGTGATGCTGATTGCATTTTTTTAATTACAAAGGACTTATTCACCACGAATTTGTCCCTGGAAATCAAACAATTAATCAGAATTTTTGCAGGGAGGTGGTTTTTCAATTAACGAACAGGATAAGGCGAATTAGGAAGAAAGTTTGATTCTGGGCAAAGTTTTGTTTTACACGATAATGCTAGGCACCATACACCAAATATATATATATATATATATATATATACATATACAGAAGGTCGTTCGCACTTTATGGAAACGATTTTGATAGTTAAGTTTTATGTATAAATGCAGTATTTTTTGCGGCGATTTGCTTCTATCTGATAGCCATGGTTTTTGACAATACCTCTTACTCGAATTTTCCATGAAAGTAAACTTTTTCTTAGTACTGTCATGTCAATTTTACCCCATTCCTCTTGTACCGTTTTCCAAAGTTTGTTCAGTGTTCTTGGATGCTCTTTTCCTAAGGCTCGTTTTAATAAATCGAAAGAGCAAAAGTTCATTGGAGAAGCGTCAGGTGATTTAAGAGGTTTTTCATTAAATAGAATACACTTTATTTCTGTTTATGACTCTTTCTTTGCTATATAAGCAGCAGTTGATCTAGACGTGTGACTAAAGGCTTTGTCCATAGGAAGATCAGCGTTATCAATGTCCTTTAAATATAAGGCTGGAATATCTTCTTCAAAAATTGGTTCTAAAATATTCTGCTGTTCGTAGTGTGAATCAATTTTGGCTTTACTTGAGACTTTTTTTATCTTTTATTTTCCGTTGTAACAAAATCCTGCAACTATCATGAATCCCTTTTGGAACTTTTCTGTACACTGATAAAGGCATTTCATACGGTCATTCCCGTCAGTTGAGCAATAGAAAATTGATCTTTTTTTATTACAGTCGCTTAAATATACCCATGCCTCATCCTATGTTACCACAAAGTTTCATTTTTCAGCAGCTAGGTCTTTTTTATATAATTTTCTACAATTTGATTTTCTTTCGGCAATATGCTTTGGCAAATGTACATGAACTTTAGGCTTAAACATCTTTTTTAGCTTCAAATCTTTCTCAATTATTTTACTTACAGTGCCAGAAGATATTCCTAGTTTCGATGCAATGGAACTTTGAGTCGGTGGATTTTCTTTTACGATCAGTGACTTCACTTTCTTGATATTTTCCTGCGTTCGAACAGTCATTGGATGAGGTTTCGCGGTCATGTTTTCATTTTTACTTTCAGTTAGGCGTTTTTTCCCTTTCAGATTTAATATATTATAAAAACCTTTCTTTGAAATGCCATAACCGTGATTTTTACACCGCTTTATAATTTGTTTATACGAATATTTCTCCTCGGAAAGCGCAGTTACGTTACCTTCGAGCCATCTATCAATTTTAGGAGCCATTTTAAAAATAAATCTTTCACTTTACATTCCAATCACAACAAAACAGTAGCAGACGATTATTCTGAAATTGCCTTGCCAAATTTTCATCTCAAAATGCAAACGTCAAAAATAAATTACAAAATCGTTTCCATAAAGTGCGAACGACCTTCTGTATATATATATATATATATATATATATATATATATATATATATATATATAAATTAATTATAAATTACAGAGGCTGTTCGCACATTTTTTAGACGATTTTGGTAAGCGGTAATAAAAAATCGTTTGCTTCAAAAGAAATAATTGCAATTGTACTATGTTTTTAAAAGTCAAAATTATCGTCTGCGGCTTGAAAGTTTTGTTTTTAATTCAAAATGGCGTTTTTAACAAAGCAGTGGTTTGAAGGCTACATTTATGCTCTTTCCGAAGAGAAATATGCATACTCCGTTATCCAAAAACGATGTGAGAGTCATGGTTTTGTGATATCTAAAGCGTCGATAGGTAATATCGTCAACAAGAAAGGAAAAAAACGTCAAATTGGAGCCTCAAGTGGGACAAAAATTCCAAACAAGTATCCAAGGAAAAAACGGACATCTTCGACTATTGCAAAGGTACGTTGTTTAATGTTAAAAGAAAATCCCCCTAGTCAAAGGACAGTTGCAAAATCATTAAAATGCTCGGTGTCCACTGTAAACAAAATGATAAACGTTGATTTAAATCTTAAGAAAGCGAAAAAACGCAATGTGCATCGTCTTCTTCCAAATCATATCGCTGAGCGCAGGACACGCTGCAGAATTCTATAAGAGAAACACTTATCCAAAGAAAAATGGAAAACAATTGTCACAATAGATGAATCATGGGTGTATTTAAACGATTGCAACAAAAAAAGAGCCATTTATTATCATAAAAGGGGAGAAAATAAATTAAGTACATGGTTCAAAGAATCGAAAGAAAGTTTTTATAAGGGATTCATGATTGTTGCTGGTTTTTCTTATAATGGCAGGTTAAAAATAAAGAGAGTGGAAAAAATGTCAAGATTAACTCTAAATACTATCAGGAACATATTTTATCGCCAATGTTTCTGAATGAAATACCATCGCTTTACCCACAGTGCCATCAATCTGTGAGACTCCATCAGGACAAAGCTAGCAGTCACACATCAATATCCACTGTAAATTTCCTAAAAGAAATGGAACAAAAAACTGGTATCAAGGCCATACCCTTCACTGATATCCCTACTAAATCTCCCGATGTATCACCTATGGATTTTTGTGCTTTCGGACTTTTAAAATCTGCATTATCCAAACGTCGTCCCAAAACTCTTACAGGACTCTGGAAAGCTGTTCAGGAGGAATGGGATAGAATACCTCTTCTGAAACTTCAAAAGGCATTATTATCCTGGAAATTGCGGTGTCGAAAGATAGTTCAGAATAAGGGATGTCAAATAGAACATTTAAAACACAAGAATTTTATGTAATTTAGTTTTGTGAATACAATATACATCGTCTAAAAAATGTGTGATCAGCCTCTGTATATATATATATAATATACATGCAGTGGTGGCCAAAATTGTGGAAACTTTTTGGAAATTGTGTATTTTTGAAGTTTGAGGGCTCATAACACCACTTATTAAGTAATACAATAAAACTATATATCAATGGAAAGATAATTAAATCAAAAATGTAATGCAGTAATTGTTATGGATGATTTTTTATTTGAATAGAAGTTTATAAAGAAGAAAAGGGAAACACGTAGAAAAAATGAGAGAGACAAAAAATCGCATCTGGTGAGTTAATGCTTAGTTGGGTAACCTTTCCTCTTAATCATGGCCTTACAAAGTCATACCTTGGAGTCAACCAAATCTTTTAGTTCTTCAGCTGTTATAATGGGACACGAAGGTTGAATTATTGGTTCTATTAAATCGGTTTTGCTTCTGTGTAACAAGTTTCTTTCGTCGACTCCATAGTTTAAGTCTTTCGTCGACTCCATAGTTTAATCGGTTTTGCTTCTGTGTAACAAGTTTCTTTCGTCGAGTCCATAGTTTAAGTTCTAGACTATTCCCAGACCATTCCAGCATTGGAATATGATTAGCTTGAAACGCTTTTTTGTAATGCTTAGCAACATGACAGGGAGCTGAATCCTATTGAAATATAAACGCTTCATTATCTTGGAGAAGATCTCGTGCGGGAGATTTCTGTTTGTGTTCAAGTAATTCATTTATGTATTTTGGGGCATTCATATTCCCATTAATCACGCAAATTCTGCCCACATATTTTGATGTCATAGAACCCCATATCATAACTGTAACCAGGTCTATCATGGTACGTGTAATACAGTCAGGATGCATCTCTTAGCCGATTCTTCTCCTTACGTAATTTAAGCCATCACTAGCAAACAGGGAGATTTTGGTCTCGTCAGACCAAATAACACTGTCCCATTGTTCCGCCGTCCCGTCAACATGTGTTTTAGCCTTGTTTAATCTTTTCAACATTAGTCTGACTAATATAAATGGCTTTTAGTGGAATTAAAGCATTTATACCAAATCCCTGCATCCTGCGCCGAAGAGTCCTTGCATTCAACTTCCTATTGTCTTGCGCCATTTCGCCCTGTATACACCCAGATTATTTTCTTCGGCCAGCTATACACAGTCTCATAGTTATTCCATTATCACTTGCTGTTGTGTACATTTTCCTGCCTTTTAGCAGTCTGGTTTTGTAGTACCTGAGTCTCGTTATACCTATTCAATTATTTAGAAATGCCATCTTTCCTTACGTTTCCACCAACTTATCATCTTTCAAAATTGTAGTCTTGTTCACGTAATAGTGCTATTTTAAATCTCTTTCTGGGTGACCAGTCAATTCTTCCCGTCATTTCTTTACTTTTATGAGGTTTTATGACGTTCAAAATTGCAATTACATAAAGCACAGTCCAACTGCGATAGCAATCACATACCGCACTAATAAAATGTCCTCCTCTCAGCTCCAACACGCGCCAACAGCTGAATCCTACTGCAATCTGATTGGCTAATTGCCAAAACTCTTATGTCACCCGATTGGCTCTCTGAACATCTATGCTCATTTTCTGCATTCAAATGAAGTAAAGATACTTCATACTAACTTAGGCCATGTTATATTTTCTTTTTTGGGTTATTTGTCAATATCTTTTGATAGAATTCAGATAATTGTACAAACATTATTACATTACATTTGTGATTAACGTCTCTTTCCATTGTTATATAATTTCATGGTATTACTTAACAAAAAGAGGTGTTATGAGCCCTCAAACCTTAAAAATAAACCTTTTCCGAAAGGTTTC
Organism: Dolomedes plantarius; assembly: GCA_907164885.2. Taxonomy (NCBI): domain Eukaryota; kingdom Metazoa; phylum Arthropoda; class Arachnida; order Araneae; family Dolomedidae; genus Dolomedes; species Dolomedes plantarius. Next base: position 45,046,812 of record OU015493.1, on the reverse strand, counting down.
CACAATTTTGGCCACCACTGTATATATATATATATATATATATATATATATATATATATATATATATATATATATATATATATATATATATATTGTCGTTTGCGCAGACAGCAACAACGCCGTATCTTCCCCTATCGGCAACTTTTCGAACTTTTTTTTCACGGAAACTCTTTCCCACGTCATCCTCAGTCCCTCTATAAATTTTGGTGGAATTCTGATTGATAGATCGTGCTACAGATGGCTCTGAGTAATGTCAATTCAGTGGCGTAGCGAGGGGGGACGGTAAGGGGGTCTATCATGCCCCGGGCGCCAATGGCACAGGGGCGCCAAATGGTCCACAAGCTCTTTGGACCATTTGGTCCTCAAGACCATGGGGGGCGCCAAAAAGGTATCGTGCCCCGGGCGCCAGCTATGCTCGCTACACCACTGTGTGAGTTTAATAAAAATCACCCTGTATATATACGCCATAACACAGAATGAAGGCAGTCAAGAGCCGAGTAAAACACAAGATATCTAAGTCCTTACAAGGCTTTTATTTAAATTACGCGCATGTTGATGTATCGGCACGAGCATTGCTTTCTTTCTGTAAAAATGGCGGGAAAAACAAGAGAGTTCAAGACAGTAAAACAGAAAGACTGGTGAGCACGAACGAAAGAGAAGACCACATTCTTCCTTTCAAGCACATGTAAAATGGAAATTTTCCCTTTTTGCCACCAGGGATTAGAAATTTTTAATTGGTTAGACCTCGTGTAAGTGTTTCGGGGCATTTCATTCGATTAGGATTGTGGGGAGATAGTTATTAATGCCCACATGACTACATGCTTACATAATACTATGTGTTCAATAAATATTGTGACGAATTAAAATAATTCTCACAATTAAAATATACGCAGCACATGGCTGGAATATGTCGCAACTGACCGACACGCCCCCCCTTTAACGTATAACAGGTGACAGCGAGCTGGAACGAAAGGAACACAAAGCGGTGGGAAAAACGTGACATCTTGGCGGAACAGAAATTCGCCACGGTGCTCCAGATTAATGACGCGGACCACCATGAAATCACTAGAATTTCAACCTTGCCTGCCAGCAAATCGAAAAGTCTAGAATGACATCACGATTAGCAGAGCCAATAGGAGACGAATTCTCTGGACGGAGCGAGAGAGTCCAAAATTAGACGGGGCGAGAAAAAGTTAGTTAGCGACCGGCTAAGCTGTGGTAGACTCCTCCGACCATCCAGGGTCGAAAGAAAACGGCTATACGCGGACTTGCGTAGTCGGCGGCTTATTTCTCACGAAGAGAATTTTTAGCTTCGGCTAGGAAGCTTAGGTACAGTTCATCGAGATCATCAAGGCCGGATCATCCTGATTCTATAAAGTGCCTCGCAGTCATCCACCCTGCAGGGAGTGAAAATCGAGGGACTTGCTCTAATTTCAACGAACTATTCGATGATATTGAATTAGCGAAACTCCAAGTGGTAACTCCTCCTAACGGACTCAGTCGTCATTTTAGAGGACTTTCATTGATTATGTAACGGATCTTCAATCTCCAAATTTTCTCCTCCGAATTGAAATAAATTCGTCGATTTTAATTTATTTGGCTGTGATTTTTTGTTGAGTCGAATGTTACCTCGATCAACGCGTTACAATATCAGTTTAATATCAGTAAGGATAGGGCTCGAGCAGTTTTCATGACCATATACGGTAATCTTCATTCAACACGCGCATTTTACATGGTCGTTTAGCGTTTGGGAAGGGAGTTGACATGTAGCTAACAGGCTAATATAGTTTTTAATAAGACTGTTCACAGATTTTGTTAAAGGAAACGGGTTTTCTTTGGTATGAAAGGGAATTCTGGAATAAGTATTAAGTAAAATTTGGGAGAAAGAATTTTTTTATTACATATGTATAGATAAATATATCAGGTAAAATCAGTTAAAATGTACAAATAACATAATATTTCGTGATATTCAGATTTATATATGAGTAAACAAAACTCTTAATTAAGGAGCAATATCTTATCAGACTCGTTGAATTTAACTCATCACCTGTTCCGAAATACAAAGTCATCATTAGTCAACATATATACAAAGTGAAACGTTTATAACTAAACTAATGATTAAAGTAAAATCTATGTAAATTTCTCCCATCTAAAGCTTGAAAATGTTCTATAAATCTAGTACTCGACACCCACGTAGGAATTACGCTTCTAGATAATGAAGCAAAGACTTTAAAATAATCTAAATATAGGCATAATCTCGCAGAAGCTGATAAATATCAAATTACTTTTAAGTTCACGTTTTAAAAGGATATGAAAATATGATTTTCTTCTTAAATCATTAAACCAGATTTGAAAACATTTGCAAGAATTATAATGAGCATGAAGTTTTTAAAATTATCTAGGAATGGATATTTTTACGATTTGCCATTTTTAAAAGAATATATCTAAAACTCCTTGCTAAGTATCGCTAATAAATTCCATCAAAAATCCCCGTTATTTAACACTCGGAATAAAATTCTTGGAAATATTTCCCGCGAATCAAAAATTAATCCGAGAAAAAAAATGGTATTGTTTTAACATGGAACGTGGTCTTTAGGAGATTTTCCCGTCAAAAAAAAAAAAAATCGCGGTCTGTCTGGAGGAGTTAAGTTTTTCACACCACACATTCTCATGAAGTTCGACAAAAAAATAATTCATCGAATCTTTATAGAATTTTGGCTGTCGGCGAGCAATGGGGTGAAATTTGTGCGATCGACAGTGCCATCAAAGGAAAGAGGACATTAATTGTCACAATTTATGTTTCACTGAGTAGCAATTTGAAAGATATCAGAAGTTCCTTTCTGACTCATTTGCTAATCTATACTCTCGGGGCATCTGAAATGATTGAAAAACGACGGTATGGGTATATTAAATAATTTTAAGCGTGTATATTAATATAGATTTAATATAGATGGAAAACAAAGAGTTTACAGACTTCATGGAAGACAGATTTGAGTTACATATCAAAACTTACTCATCTATATCAATTACTCGTCTATCGATATGGTTTTCGCTCGACACATTGAGAAGATGGAATCAATAAACTATATCAGTTATTTCAGTTATCGTAAACCTATTTTGAACATAACTGAAAAGGATTGAGAACGAAACTTTAGATAGTTAGTAAATGCACGTTTCACTTGTACTGTCACTAATAAAAACACTTTGACTTCCATGTTCATTTCTCAGTCTTGCATGAACGGAAATCAAGGAGAAAGGAACTGTTCGTTGAAAAAAGGCTAAAAAACGATAATTTGAAAGGGGAAAGCCTCCGTAGAAACATGTTCAGTGCACACTGATTCTAGCTGTACCTTCAGTGGAAATAGGACATTAATCGTTGCAGGTAATGTTTCACCAAATAGCAATTTGAAAGATATCAGACGGAAACACCCCTTGCATTGAAATGATGGAAAAATGACGGGAAAAACAGTATGTGTTAATTCCGGTGCATCTGTTTCATGCACACCGAATCTAGCTGCAAGACAGAAGTGGTCTGCGTAATTTTTTTTGTTCCTACTTAGATGTGTTTCAGCTAAGCTAAGGTTTAAAAAGTATCGAAAAGTGGTGATTATCACCATCAGGTTTGCTTTTGAGATTTGGGCAGTCATTTTTCTTTATACAATGGTTAAACTGACCGCGACCTACAGTTTAAACTTGATTCCCAGAGGCTGTAAATATTCATGTCTACAGCGGGATTCGGACCAAAATACCAACTTTTAAAATTTTAGAACAGGAATAGTTGTAAGTAGGCTCCTGGTTTCAGTTGAAAAATTTGAGGAATCTGCAAATTTCAGATGACCTAAACTTCATGAAAAAACATCATGTTATTCAAAATGTACTTGTATTGATCACTGTAAAGAAACAAATATTTAAAGTCCGTAAAAGGGACCACAAAAGACAGCTTTTAAAATGAGTAGATTTCTATCATCGCAGAAATCTGTTCGTTTTGAAAGCTGCCTCTTGTAATCACTTTTATTAGCTTTTAATATTTGTTTCGAATGACAGCCATCAATACAAGTAAATTTTGGAGAATGTGACTTTTTTTTTGTAAGTCTGCAAAACGTTCTAAAAAGAACTAAAACTCGTGAAGCTATCTATAAATATCTACATGTCACTCTGAGTTAGCATAATACGTTACCATCATAAATGCTGTAGTAAATCGATACATTTTCATACGGAACATAGCCAGAGAGGATTTGTGAAGGAAATGGGTCACAACGTTGGATGAAAGCATATTTTATGACTCACGCTTTTGATGGTAAAGACAATATAATTATAAATAAAGGACTAATTTTTTGTGAGGGGAAGAGAGCGATTGGGCCCCTTTGGCTCTCCCCTTATTGTTTACAAATATCCCATTCCTGATCGAGAATTTTAGGTGAGGAAATGTCATTTCTAACGAGCATTTGCTGGAACACGGAAATGGAATAAGTCCTCTTAATCTTAAAGTTAGGATTCTACTATCTGGAGTACCCAGAGATGTAAGGAATATTCGTTTTTCGAATTTATCCTTTAAGTTCCTGCTCTCAATTTCTTTTTTCCTCCAACGACACAGAGTGTTAATTCACATAATTTGTTTTTAATTTATTTGGTAAATTATTTTCTGCCATTAATATCATCAATTTTCACATTTGCTTCTTAACGGTCCAATGCCTTTACTTAAGACAGTTAGACAGTCGGACACCGTAGACACGATGATTTGCCTGGACCATGAATTGAACTCGGGTTTCTCCTTAACTTCGAGGCCGGTATTCGACTAACAGAAATATCCACACGATATGAAGGGTCCGGGGTTAAAACCACTTTACTCCAAAAACTTCGTTTTGAGAAAAATGAATTTGAAAGTTGGAGTAAAGGGGGTTTTCCCCCGACACACTGAAACTTTATCGCTATTTTTAACGGCTTTCAAGTGGTTCTGCTCCAGATATGAATTCACGTAGTGTTAGTACTCCTTGAAAGCTACAAGATGACACTGCTAACTCATTTTCGCAAAAATGGCTGTAAAGTGGTTTTACCACTAAACCCTTCATATAAGATTAGTTCATAGGTTCTGGAGCGCTGCAATCAACTTTTTCCGCATCATGGATAAACGAACCAGTGCCGAACCGATTAGGAACAAGTAAAATATCCCAGTCAAAAGAGACCCGATTTTGACGAATGGCTAAAAAAAATATGAAAGTTTTGAAAATTGGTGGAGATGTTTGTTTGAGCATGTTAATGAGCATACTAAAAGTCCCCACCGATCAGACTTGAGCTTTTGCCGCCATCTTGGAAAATGTGTAGACATTTTTGGTTTTTTTTTGCATGAAACTTCAGAAATATTGATTTTATGTAAAAAGATTTATATAAAAATTGAAGAACATTAAATTATGAACAAAAACATCATTTGCATTTTTTTATAAGTCTAACACGAACAAAGATAATTGACTTTGAAAATACCGAACAATCACGCGTAGGACGCGGATGCGCGGGTCATCCCCATCGCGATGAGGGGGATGGCCCACATATGTGTCCCAAAAGTCTTGCACACTCACGTGTGTCAAACCTCTATATATCAAAGTTCGAGATAAAGTTGCAGCAACATCCAATCCATTGTTATCAGGTGGTATTGTGAGGCTTGGTGAATTCTATCTTTTTATGTCATACTTAGCCTGCATTGTGTACATAATGCTGGAAGTAGGTAAAAATAAATACTAAATTTGATGTATGCAACTATGTCAGTAGAAAAAACGTTGCATGGCCATGCATACGCTAGAAAAATCCTATCTTGTTTATTTACCCAAACAGCTTTAGCAAAAATAAATTTTGACGCCATGGATATATCTGATTTCAAAAGCAATTATCTCCATGAGTTGTTTAGAGATTTTGCTACTGAACTACACTGCTGGCCACTGTAAATGCAACACCCTGAAGAAAACATGCAAATAACATGAAATTTACAACATACATTAGTGGAGGTGAGATATGCAAATGATTAGAATTTCAGCGCAGACGCACATCACGCGCGCCTGTGGCGCCACTTTAAAGCGCTATTTAAGCCTTGGAGATTTCGACGATTTCAAGTTCGGCATTTGTGTTTATCTTGTGGTTTTTCAAAAAAACGATCAATTATGCCTCGTCGAAAACAGCGATCATCTTTTGATCAAGTATCCGAGTTCGACAGAGGAAGGATAGTGGCCTACCGAGATTGTGGATTATCTTGCAGGGAAATCGGTAGTCGTGTTGGACGAAACCAAACAACTGTAATGCGGATATGTGATCGTTGGAAGCAGGAGGGTACGACGGACCGGAGTGTTCGATCGCATCCACCTCAGCGCAAGACTTCACGTGATGACAGGCAAATTGTGCGCATGGCAGTGACGGATCGCTCAGTCACACCACGATCCATAGCACAGCACATGCAGTCTGTAACGCATCATCCAGTGTCTGCGCGTACCATTCGACGCCGTTTACAGCAGAGTGGTCTGTCTGCAAGACGTCCAATGTTTTGTCTACCCTTGACGCAGAACCACAGACGTCTCCACCGCCAATGGTGCGATGACAGAAGGATGTGGACGGCAGAATGGAATGAAATTGTCTTTACTGACGAGTCACGCTTCTGTCTGCAACACCACGATGGTCGCATTCGATTCTGGAGACACCGTGAACAGAGGATGCTGAACAGCTGCGTTATGCACCGCCACACTGGTCCTGTACCGGGTATTATGGTATGGGGCGGTATTGGATATCACTCTCGCACACCTCTAGTACGCATTGCCGGTACTTTAAACAGCCAGCGCTACATCTCCGAGGAGTTGGAGCCAGTTGTCCTTCCTTACCTTCAGGGCTTGCCCACAGCCATATTTCAACAAGATAATGCGTGACCACACGTGACACGCATTGTCCAACGGTTCTTCGTCAATCGCCAGATTGAATTGCTTCCCTGGCCGCCTCGCTCTCCGGATCTTTCGCCGATAGAAAACATGTGGTCCATGGTTGCTCTACGATTGACCCAGATTCCATCCCCAGCTGCCACAGCAGATCAACTTTGGCAACGTGTGGAAGCTGCTTGGTCTGCTGTACCCCAAGAACTCATCCAAAGTATCTTTGAATCAATGCCGAGGCGTGTGGCAGCGGTGATCTCCAACAATGGCGGCTACTCTGGCTACTGATTTTGGCAGGAACCACACTTCACAGAAGTCTATAAATTTAATCATTTGATACTTGGTCAACATGTTATCTACAAAATAAATTTTGTTGTGATATCTCTTGTCTTTCTTGGTGTTGCAATTTGGGTGGCCAGCAGTGTACTATCACTAGAAACCATATACGGACATACTCATATACGAGGCATCGAGATTAAAATGAGGAAGACTTTGAAGCAGTTGAAAGAGAATGGCCCAACTGCATCCCTCTGGGTTCAGTACTTTGAAATGGTAAAGCTTATGAAAGGTTGATCACCGTCAATTGTGCTTTGAAATTAAACGGTTTCAATACATTAGTAAATCCTTTGTAGAGGATAGAGATTGTTAAACAAAACGACGAAGAAACGACTAGCATTTTATTTAGAATATAAGTTATCTCCTTTTACGTTTGCTCTGTTTAATGAAGCTGCCATGCGAGAGACTACGACGTTTTTGACGTTCCAAACAAAGAACTTAACCTCCTGAACTGCGTCAACATTGTGGACAGAGGTTTTCTCCTACACCGTGTCAAATGGGGAACACAATTAACTTTTTCGGATGTTTGCACAAATGAAGTTAACTATATAAAAAAAAGTATTATGGGACCAGCTGTATAGTCGTTTTTAATGGCTAATCCAACACCAATAACAGTACAAAAAATGGAAGAAAATCTACGGTCTATTGTGATAAAATCTGTAGACATAAGTTTTGATGGAAACATGCTAGTTACTACTCAACAATAACAATTCCTTTCAAATGAAAACAACAAGAGCAAACTGATCAGCATGCTATCATCTGAGCTGGAAAACAGTGGGATTCGATTCCGACAATGAAATGACGAAGCCGACATTCTCATTGTAAATATTGCAATTAATGAAGCATGTTCTGGTAACAACATCGTTGTAATCATCGGTGAAGATGTTGACCACCTGGTTCTATTAATAGATCTCACTTCTACAGAAAAGACATTTTCCTTGTCAAAACATGCAAAGGGAAAGCAAAGAAAAAAATACATTCGTCAAATGAAATACAATCATCGGGACATACCAAAGTATCCTTTTTCTCAATGCGTTCAGTGGATGTGATACTACTTCTGCAGCATTCAACAAAGGAAAGAAAAATTGTGTAAAAATGTTCCAAAGTAAAGATATGGAACACGTAGTGACAGTAGTTAATAAATGCAACTCATCGCATAATGATGTTGCTTAAGCAGGAGAATGCATTTTTCTGATCTGGTATGGAGCACATCCCAGTGAAAAGTCCCTAAATAAGTTTAGGTACAAATGCTTCGCAAAATTTGTCACTAAAATAAAACCATATATTTCGTCTCTTCCCTGAACTGAAGAGGCAGCCATGCGACATTCCTTTCGGTTGTATCACCAAGTGCAAAAGTGGTTTGGGAATGAGTAGAATCCTGAAGTGTGGGCTGGAAATGTCAAAAGAAAACCCTTGTACCCATCACAACTATGGATGCAGTGGCTCCCATTTCAGTTTTAAGCATGGTGTTTCACAACTGAAAGACTGACTGTGGAGAAAGATGCGAGTGTCGGAAAGCAAGCATCAACTGCACAACGGCCTACAATAACTGTAATGGGGTATGTCACAATGGCATACCCCATTGCAGTTATTGCACTGTAGATCATGAGGATCCAATAAAAGAAATTGGTGAAAGAGGTAGTGGTAGCTGACCCATAGACGACCTTTTCAAGACTGACGACGCGAACAATCCCGTACCGAAAAAAGCATGACAACCATAAAGTAGGTAAGCTTAAAAAATTATATACAATGAAAATATGGTAGTGAATAAATTCAAGTTTATTACAATCGTTCATAAAATTAAAAATTATCAATTATCTACATACCAAAAAACAATAGTCTATTTTCTTGTGTTTAAAGATTGCCCAAATGAGGGAGAGGAGAGAATTCAAAGGAAAGCGCTTGCAACGAGACTTGGAAGCTACATTCATAATCAACCCGCATTTAATAGTCAATATTTTGGTTCGTGTTAGGGTTACGACAAAATGTATTTAATATTTTTTGTACACAATTTAATGTTCTTTAATTTTTGTATAAAACTTTTTTTTACATAATGTTAATATTTCACAAGTTATTTGCAAACACACAAAAAAGGCCTTCAAAATCTTTAAACAACTCATGGAGATCACTGCTTTACAAATCAGATATGTCCATGGCGTCAAAAATTATTTTTGCTAAAGCTTTTTGGGTAAATAAATAAGCTAGGATTTTTCTAGCGTATGCATGGCCAGGAAACTTTTTATTTACTGACGTAGTTGCATGCATCAAATTTAGTATTTATTTTTACCCACTTCCAGCCATTATGTACACAATGCACCCTAAGTATGACATAAAAAGATAGAATCCACCAAGCCTCACAATACAACCTGATAACAATGGATTGGATGTTGCTGCAACTTTATCTTGAGCTTTGATATGCAGAGGTTTGACAAACGTGAGTGTAGAAGACTTTAAGGGCACATACGCGGGTCATCCCCCCCATCGCGATGGGGATGACCCGCGCATCCGCGTCCTACGCGTGATTGTTCGATATTTTCAAAGTCAATTATCTTTGTTCGTGTTAGACTTATAAAAAAATGCAAATGATGTTTTTGTTCATAATTTGATGCTCTTCAATTTTTGCATTCAATTTATTTTACATAAAATCAATATTTCTGAAGTTACTTGCAAAAAACCAAAAAAGTGTACACATTTTCCAAGATGGCGGCGAAAGCTCAAGTCTGATCGGTGGGGACTTTTAGTATGTTCATTAATATGCTCAAACAAACATGTCCACCAATTTTCAAAACTTTCATATTTTTTCTAGCCATAAAACCTATTTTGACTGGGCTAAAAACACCCTAGTCTTCCACAGAACTCGAACATGCCCACAATTGGTTACCGAAGTCCACCCAGCTCTCAGACATGTAAGCTAATTGGTCAAGAAAGCTATATTCATTTTTTATCGCACGAGCAGGGCCGAATTTAGAAAATTCTTGACTATAGGCACAACTCGGGATGGGGGCCCCTTAACACTGATGTGGGCGTAAAATTTCCAAAATTGACACACAAAAAAATAATCACGAATCATTGTGAAAGTACCATTTTACCAAGAATTGGCTATATGAAGCGTATAAGCCTATAACATTATCAAATAACAAAAAGGAAATACGACATATTAATTTTATCATTAACACACCAATGCAATGCAACCAGAAAAACTTATTAATACCTTATATACACTATAACATACATATGATGAACTATACATATCACTATACATATGATGAACCAATCAATCAAATTTCAAAGGATATATAAAAAATTGCTATTAAAAAATGTAAAATTAAAAAAAATAATAATTAATTGTGAATTTTTCTTCTTTTAAAATAAAAACTTTGAGCCCGGGCCTACCGGACCTAATGGAAAATCAGGGCCTGCTCACAAGAGCTAAATAGACTGTAACCTCCAGCCAATTAGTGCGTAATGAATTCCCGTTTTCCTAATTCCATTTCCCCCTCACATATTTTCCTACTTTTTCGGCATGAGCAATAGGGAAGTGAGAGTAACAGGAACAAAACGTGACATATATCAAGTGATTTCCATAAGACTCGCATTGCATTTCATAAGGGTACAATGTCATTGAATAAAAAGGGAACATTTTCCTGAAAGTTACATTTAACGAGAAACATTATCCCGTGAGATTTCTAGCCGCAACAAATAACACTTTCGCGTCACAGCAACGAAAAAAGATCTCAATTACCATCAGATGACATTTTAAAACTACGAGTGGGATCAAAAATCTCCTCTTTTGCTCCTCATTTCTCCTTGGGCGCTCTATCTTGCACTCGATACACGCAACTTTTCCCAAAGAAAAAGGAGTCTCAACATTTCGTCACTGCTCGTAATCCTCTGGAAACAGATAATGGCAGAATCGAACCCGAAGCACAAATAACACTCGGAGCAAATTATGATAAGAAAAATCAGCATCTTTGAAGCCTGATACCCCCGAACAACAGTCAGCACGTAAGCGACTAATTAGCAATTATCTCCATGAAAACGCTTTAAGTACCGATAAAAATGCATCAGCTCGCGAACATCTCGTTTACCACGCTTAAGTCAATTAACTTCAGCGAAAGTGGAAAGCTTTAAGCCGTGCAGAAAAAGGTGATTTGCAGAATGAATTATTTGACACAAATGAAAGCTTCCTTCTCAGACTGGAGAAGAAAAAACTAAAAAAAATTGCTCCATGTGATTGCTGGATCTCTCGCTATGAATCCCTTGCGAGAAATCTAAGTATTTCCTCAAGTGCGTGCAATTAATGGCGCGTTCTGAGCTGTTGCGATGGGAAACATTTTGAACTCCGAAAGTACAGACACCTAAATTTACACAACGAAAGAAAATTCAAGATAAATTTATCACTTCAAAGACCTTTCAAGAGTCCGTGCTGCTCTGGAATACTTTTGTGAAAATTAAAGGAGGTTTTATTTATTTATTGCAAATGCCCGGAAGATTGGCTATGCCGCCATTTGTTCTCAGCTAAGGGTAAGACCACTGGCCATTCATTTAAGGGGTCACATTATCCCCTATAGGTGGCCAGCATTATCCCCTACAAGCTGGTGCCGTAATTTCGAACCGAGTCACGTGGCTAGACCGGAACACTTGACCCCGCTCCTCCAGAGGTAAATTTGAGAACTTGGAGGACATTGCAGCCACGACAGAACTTACGTGCACCGGCTACCATTAGTGAACACGGCGGTGGATTTTGTCAGCGACCGGCTTCGAACCCGCAACCCTCAGACCACTGGATCGACGGCTTTGCCAGCCGGGCCCCCGCGCTCTTAAATTAAAGGAAGTTTATACGTGTTATTTATAAATCGATATTCGGACCATATAAATCTTTAAAAATAAATAAGAAATCTAACTTCGACTTTTATGTTGTCGTTTCTAATGCCTCCTGTTCGGAATTTATTCCATATAGGTTAGCAGGCTGAGGGGTGCGGCTCCTGTTTATAATGGCACCACAACGGTCGAGTCCGATTTAGCCAGGTGCCACCGCAATTTTGACCGAATCCCCGCAGGGGAGGCATCTGGGGGGGATCGTACCTTCTCCCACCCTCTCTGACCTTATAGAGGGACTTTCCTGTCTATGGATTTAACGTGCCCATATCCGGCCTAGACATGGTATTTAACAACGCGCGTCGGGATTCGATCCGAGCACCTTCAGTACCAAATGCCAGCGTGTTACCGCTAGTCCACCTCGAGCTCCAGCTATTTTTCTTTTTTTAAAACTGTTGTTTCCAATCCCTTTGGTGTAGGAAAGCCTACACCATGTCCAAAGGACCTAGGTCCTCAAATCCTAGGTCCTTGGCGAAGGGTAGTAAGCAGCTTCACTTTAAGGCAAGGTACCACTAGGACTCAAGTCTGACTTGACCTCGAAGAACATCGGTCCCGTAATTTTGAACCGGGTCAAGTGACGGTACTGGATCACTTGATACCGCACCTCCAGAGGTAAATTTGAGAATTTGGAGGACATTGTAGCCACGACATATTTTACGTGCCCCGGCCACCATTAGTAAACACGGCGGTGGATTTGCAGCGACGAGCATCGAACCAGGGCATCGATTCAGATCACTGGTCCGCTGATTTTTTCAAAAGACATGTATACCAAGTGAAAGTAACCGCAATATAAATTTAACATTCCCTAAACCACCCGTAACCCGAGTAGTAACCTGTTGTTTATAAGTAATAATAATGTAGGCTTCTCTGAAAAGATGGGTTATCTTGAGATAATGTAAGGAAATGACTCAATCTTTTCCCGCAACTTATAAAGGAAAATTGTAATGAATTATTCCTCAGAAGTAAAGCAATCTCTAAATACACAATGAGGAAAACCTCAAGATAATTCCAACATTCACTTAACACGCTTAACTCGTTGGATTACCTAACATCCAAAGGTTATGAAAAATTGAAGCTGCTCTGAAATGAAGGTTCATTTTGAGATAGTTTTAATGATATACTCCAATCTGTGCGTGTCACTGATAAATCAATCATCAGAAAGAATCATCTCTCAAACATTAAGAAATCTAGACGCGCAAATTGAAAGAAACCTCGATATCTATTGCACTAGACCACACGAAACCCATAAGGTAACCCATCACTATAGACGTATTTTGAAGAATTCAAACCGCAATGAAAAGTTTTATTTGTAAAAGAAAAAAATTATAGAATATTTCCGCCTGTTTGTATTACCTAAATAAATTATTAATTGAATAAATGATATCAGCCTATTTGTATTAAATAAAATAAACCTATTCGTATTACTTGATAAATCAATAACCGGTATAAACTAATTCCCAAAAATACAGAAATCTAGGAACGAGCCTTGATTGTAGCCTCTAGATCAGTGATTCCCAACCTTTTAACGTAGGATTACGTTCCTCCATAACGTAAGATTACGTTCCTCCATCCTCCGGAAGGGAAAATTTCAGACGCTAAAACCGTCCGTCCATCCGTCCTCGCGAGTTATAATTTTGGCAGCGTGCCAAACCCAGTCTATCGCTTTGAGAAGCAGTAAATAGTTAAACAGAAAATTACCAAGATGCGTCAAAATTTTGACATACATATATGTATATGTATACATACGTGCATATATATATAGATAGATACATAAATAACACATACATAAATATATACATACAAAACAGGCAAGCAACGATAGGTAATCCCACATTAATAACCCACGGTAGTTTCGTTAGAAGAGACTACCTGAACTTTTTTTATATACTTGAGTACCACCTGAGAACTTTATAGGGTGGTGGTGTATCACTGGTTACGTTCAAACTTTTTTTTGGGGGGGGAGGGGACAAATAAATTTTATACACATATGAATAACTTTACAAAATCTATTTAAGTATGAATAAAACAAAGCACAGAAATTAATCCATAAAACTAGAAAAAGCCGTTTATACACCATTGTTATTAACAAATGGCAAATGAAATTTCCCAACACTAAAATGTCTTTATCAGGAGACTTAATGAGAAACATGCTGTTGCTTATGCTTACTTCTTATTAGAGCTTGTAAGGTTTACATAAGATTCGATTCACAGGAATCGAACTTTTAAGTGAATAAATTAAAGAAGCCGCTTGAGATATGCTAATTTCAAGGCATACGCGGTTGGTATAAATACCAAGCAGCTACATTAAAGAAACGAAGTGAGAGGAGATGAAAGGAAGTGTTAAGGAAGTGAAAGGAAGTGTTGATGGAGGAGCTAGGTTGATGCTAACCTATGAGAGAGCTTGTTAGGCCCAAAGTTTACGAAGCAGCATTGCTGGTCGACTTTCTGTGGAGTGAGTATCTCAAGTTGTATTTTTCATTGCATGCGTAGCAGTTATACCAGAACTAGAAGGTAACCCGTCATTTTGACGTCATAATACTAATAATGACGTCATAATGGAAAAGTATACGAAAGTTAAAAAATATCCCGAATTATCTAACAATATTGCATTTAATCCACACCTTGTAAAAGCAAACCCTTTCATTATTTTTTATTTATTTAGTTTTTCATGCGATTGGAGTAGTAGACTGCCATCCAGTTTTTTACAGCTCACTATGCGATATGAATACTTGAGCTACTTTTTTTTAAGCAAATTTTGAGCTAATTATTTTTAGTTCTGAATGTTTTATAGAAAAATAGGCTGAACAAACGTGATTTGATGGAGAAGATATTAGTTTTTAGGTAAGAAAAATTCTTATCCACATCTGAAATTGAAATTAAGCCTAACCGGCTGTTTGTTTACTGGGGGCTTCAATTGAAAGATGAGTACAGCCCGGAAGTGTTATACAGAGACAACGGCTATTATATATATAATATATATATCGAATTGTATTGCCCTTCATGAATGTTTATATAGCTCGTACTAGTAGTACGTATGCCTATGTTGAAAAGCAAAGTAATATGTGTCACTGTAAAATAAATATTTTAATTAAATTAGAATTGTGTTTGAATCTAATTCAAGTAGAGTGCCCCTTAGAAGTAGTAAAACTCTATAAGCTTCTATGTCAGGTTCAATAGTGCTTATGTTTCATCGCAAGTCGTTTTCTGGGTACCACCTCAAATGCTCTCGCGTACCACTTGTGATAAAGTACCACCAGTTGGTAACATATAAGTCCCATAGACCACCGGTAACTCGTTTGGTCGACCGCTGTTCACAGGTTTTAAAAAATTTCTTTTAGAATTTTGTAGAAAAGTTTTGTCTTGAACATTAAAATCAAATATAATTTTGAGATAATTCATCAAAATATTTTAACCTATTCATGTTATTGATATCAGTAATCAAAATTAATTATTCCTGAAAATAAAGTAATCTAAAAACCCACAGTAAAAGTAACCCCTGTATAACATTGATATTCACTAGACAACACGTAACCCCTTTGATCATCCACTATTCATGGGTATTTTGAAGAATTCAAACTGCAACGAAGTAAAGCTTTAATTTGAGAAAGTTTGCTAAACTATTTCAATCTATTCATGTTATTGAAAAATCAATAATCGAAATCAATAATTTCTAAATAAATAAATCAGGAATTACGCAGATAAAATTACCTCATGAAAAGTTAAACAATCACCCCTAAACCCCTTGAGTCACCCGCTGTTCATATGAAGAATTCTAGAAGAAATAAAAGTGTTCGAGATAGTTTAATAAAATAAATCACTCCATTCACGTTATTGATAAATCAATAACTGGAGTGAATCGTTCCTCTAAATTAAAAGAATATAGAAACATAATGAAAGTAATCCTAATATAAATTAAACATTCACTCTACCAACCCTTTGGGTCACTCACTATTTAGAAGTTTTTTTTAAAAATTTTAGTATCATTGAAAAAGACTTTTACTGAAGATATTTTGAAATAATTTTATGAAAATTTCATCGGTTCATGTGACTGATAATTCAATAAAAAGTATGATTTGCTTCCCAATAATCAAGAAATAGAGAAATACATAATGAAAGTAACCAAAAAACATTAATACTCAGAAAGAGCCCATGAACCTTTGGGTCACCCACAGTTTTTAATAGGAGATTTGAAGATATCTAGCTGCACTGAAATAAAGGTTTATTTTGAGGTGATTTAATGACATGTGTCAATCTATTCGTGTTATTTATCAACCTTTAATCTGAATTAATCTATAAATACATAATGCAAATAATCTCAGGATAAGTTCAACATTCTGTAGACCACGCGTAACTGTTTGGTTCACCCACAGTTCACAGGTCTGAAGAATTTTCATCTGCTCTAAAATGAAGGTGCCTTTTTGGATATTATAAGGATATTATTTCTATGTAGGCGTGTTACTGATAAATCAGTAATTGGAATGAACTGTTCGTCATTATTTTATAGCCTTCTTTGTCTGAACCCAACGAGTAATGTTTTTGGATTTTCTCTTTTTCAAAGATGAAAAAAAAAATATTTTCTACTCTTTCTATGGCCAGTTGCTTCATTACCGTGCTAGAGGAATTTTTTTGAAAATGAAACAGTTTTTTCGCAAAAAAAAATTTCGCTTCTACTCAGTGTTGACGGATCTCGAAACAAAGTCTGTGAACGACCGTTGACAATAAGTTTATTTTAAACCTAATTTAAAATTACCTTTGGAGGTGCGAGGTCAAGTGTTCCGGTCTCGTCACTAGGTTCTAAATTACGGGACCGGCTTCTAGGGGGTGATGCTGGCCACCTATACGGTGCCCCCTTAAATGAATGGCCAACAGTCTCACCCTTTACTGAGAACAAATGGCGTCATAGCCAATCTAAAGGGCATTTGTAATTTTTAAATCCGAATTAGGAAACCCGTAATTCATTGTACCTGCTGTTTGATCTAACTTACTGAACTGAATTTATTGTTCCTTACTGTAAAAATGGATTGCTGTTTTGGGTATATAACAAAAATAGAAGTATGAGTGGGTCAGAGGTAGCCTAGTAGTAGTGGGTTGGTTTTCGGTACTGAGGGTGCCCGAACAAGCCGAATCCCGACAAGCACCGTTAAATACCTTCGTGTCTAGGTCGAATATGGGCACGTTAAATCCGTAGACCAGAAAGTCCTTCTTTGAGGTCAGTGGGAAGATAGATCCCCCCAGATGTCTCCCTTGGAACTGCTCGGTCAAAATTGAGGTGGCACCTGGCTTAGTCGGACTCCCACACATGTGGTGACATTATAAACTGGTGCCGCGCATCTGAGCTCGTAAGCCTATATGAACGTGGTCTGGTATACATTCCGTCTAGGGGGCATAAGCAACAGCAGAAGTATAACTAGAAGGTAATAAAATATGTTTAAGATACAAAAGTGGGATGCGCAAAACAGGGGACCCGTCATCCAGAAACAATACACATTGAAACAGATAATTTTTTTTAAACCTGAAATAGTATTTCTTTTTTACAGTGTAGTCAACTCGGATGGTGTATTATCAGCAATATCGGATCGAACTGGTTTCCTAGCAAGAATATGTCTTAACCCGTCGTTGGTCGCACCAATTTGAGTAACGCCAGTGGTCGCGCGTGAGAGTTTTTCTCACACTACCCTTTTCCGCTGTTTTAAGTTGTCTTCTCAATAATAACACTTCAAAATGAATGAACTTTCTTTTCAATGAATTAGATTAATATTTAGCAATCATGAACGAGGAAATTACAATTAAAATAATTATTTTACGCTATTTTTCAGGTAAATTAATAGCGAAAGTGAAATAAAAATCATACCTACTTTATGAATCAAATTTATAAAAAGCATATTATTTATACTTTATTAGAACGTCAACTGCAAGTGTTATAAATTAGACGACATGGACCTGAGAAATAAAATATTATACTAGCAGTCTTTATTAACACAGTATTCGGGGCACACGTAAGTTGAATGTTCGGTACAAATAGATCGCGCACAGGTAACACAACCCTTTTTTGATTTCCTATATTTTCTTCGAGGACAGAATGCTCAAAATCCGGCGGTTTCAACATTTCGTTTGATTCTTGAGGAGCCTTCAACTCCTGTTATTTGGCTAATTGCACTTCGCAATGCTGGTGACAAGTTTGGAACTGAATAACGGTCACCAGGTGAGGTTTCATGAGTTCCAATGCTGATTCCTTCAAGAAGGCTCGTCTAGCCATCTATATTGTTTGTATTTGCAGTATATATAATTTGGCTGTTGATACCACCAATGTTCATGATCGGAAAAAATGTCAATGGCCATCTGCGACTTATTCTCGAAACAGAGTACTCACCTTTGAGTTCGTCGACTACGTCGACACCACCCTTAGTGAGATTATAAAAAGTAATAATCTCTGGTTTAGAGAGGACGCCAGAATCTTCATATATTTTGTTATCATTGTGCAAAGAAGAATAAAGAACATTTTTGCCTTTCTTTGGAATAAAGACACTTAAGTGCCAGTTGACGAAAACGCAAACATACTGCTTCGTTCGTCCCTATATTTTGTACTCACAAAGATAGGTGGCACTTTTTATTTTTTTGTCTTTTTTATTTTTTTGTTTGTTAGCGCTGCTAACAAACAAAATTTGCAAATAGAATTAGCTGATAAACGTACTCACATCATCACGTTATCCATAAAATAACACAAATGCTGGTGGTCTCTTGGTGAGAAACGCTGTCACGTGATGGAAACGCCAGTGGTCGCGCGATGAGAGAAATGCTTACACAAATGACACCTAAGCAAATAGCAAGCTGTTTGAAGGTTAAACAAGCCCTGATTCTTATCGGAACTGTTAACAGATTGTTGAGGAGATTCTAAAAGTTAGCTACACAGGGGGATGGTGTCCCCAGGGTCACTTTCAAATAAGGGGTGCAATTTATATGACAAGCGTGAGAGAAACGCTCATAGCGCTACCAATGACGGGTTATATGTTATTTGTGATAAGGAAGCAATCCTGCGGTAATTTGAAAGTGAATGATAAGCGAGATACATCGGAGACTTTGCTGATTTGACACCAAAAATAAGTACTTGAACTTTCCAAAAGGGGCTATTCCCTGGAAAAAACATAGAAATCGGTGAGACGGTCGGTGATTAATGCTGATTTGACAGTTGGTCAAATCAGCTGTCAAAATGCTGATTAATGCTGATTTGACAGCTGATCACCCTCAGCTGTTAGCTTCTTTGTCAGCATCGTTGTTTTTCATCTGTAATTTTGTTTTTGATAGATCTGAATACTGTTGGTAGCGCATTAAAGGTAGCCTTTTTCGATGAGATCCTGCTTACAATATTCGTTATTATATAAAACTATTTCTTCCCGACGTAACAACATTAATGGTTAAGAATGTCATGTGCACCCAGCTGCCATGGACCTAAGTTTTCGGAAGGATATACAGAAATCTAAAAGTTTGCTTTTGAACCCATCTTTCAAAAGATCCGGAATATTATTGCATCAAAGAAGCGGCATTTCATATTTTATACTAAAATTTAACCGTTAACAAATGAAATTAGTTTCCCTCCAGCGTACTTGTTCTCTATGCCATGCTAAGGAGCACGTATTAGTGAAACCTAGGTCCGGGTCTGCTAAGCATTCTGTAGATGTTCATCTATGCATAAGGAACCTTTATTACTAGTGGGCGTTCAATAAAACTAATATATATACATACTAGCATCCTCAGCAAAGCGATATTTGTTGGCTCCTCTTAAAACTTCAAAGTTAAATTAAAATTCTAGAGACACAGGTTCTACATCCTCACATTAACAGACTACCTCAAAGCAAACTTTAAAGTTTGTCATAGTTAGTAATCCTTTAATGACTGAATTGAGTGTGATGCATGAACGAAACTTAAAGTTTAACGTATGAATTATTTTACCCGTAACTGGAAAAAATCAAGTTATGATGTCTGCACACTAAATATGGCTTAACCACAAGCGAAACAGTACAAATTTTATTTTAAATTGTCAGATATTCGTTTTTAGAATAAACGAGTGGTTTAGTGCTAAAAGAATGGAATTTGTATAAAAAATTAGAAAGGTAATAAAACAGGGAAAAAATTTCAAATTCCGAAGTTTTCAATTCAAATACGAAAATGTTTTATAACATTTTAAAATGGTTTTAAACCATGTTTGACTAAAGGAAAATTTTATAAGATATTTGAAAATTACCTTCAGGCAGAGTTAAATTTATTCTGAAATAGTTCAGAAGACACATTTATTCTCTTGACTTCCTTTGCGTTTATTTTTGAAAACATTTAAATTTTCTGAAAAGAATCATGCTTTTTTTTCACTGTACTGCGTTTTCAATTTATTTCCTACCACTACAAAATTTAACTAGCCAAACTATTCCTCAAATTTATCTTGAAAATACATGATTATTTATGTAATTACATATGCAAAAAAAATATTTTTGTTGCTGCCTTCCCTTTAAGTTTTCTTCTAAATTATTATTTGTTTTATTATTTTAAAAGTTCAGATACCAGAATATAAAAACTATTATTTTTATCATATCCATACAATTAACATACCCTGAAAATCGTGGAAAGGGCAACGGTGGGAAATGAAAGGGTGATGATATTTATTCAAATCTGCAGTCCATACATATATATATATATATATATATATATATATATATATATATATATATATATATATATATATATATAAATTCGTGATAATTATGCTTCGTCTTTTATTGTTCATTTAAAAGCTAAAACCTATTGTCTTGCTTAATATTCTGCTTTTGTCAATTTATTTGAATTTATCTATATGTAACTTTTTATTCCCTACTTAAATTTTCTCCTACAATATTGAAATATCCGCATATTGGCTCCTAGGAAATTACAAACAAATTTAAACAGAAAGAGAAAACCAATGAATTATGTCCGAGTACTGATGCAGAAGGGAAAATTCAGTTACTTTGGTTTCACGGTAGAATCTCGCTAATCTGAGTTGCTGGACATGCAGTCCGAACCGAAATCTAAAAATATAATAAAGCAGTTAACCTAACCATATAGTTACTATTCATTCAGAAAATAGTTAAAAAAGGGTTCTTGCTTGTATAAACATGCTCAGGGCCCGACTTAGCCTAATTGGGGCCTGGGGCAAAAACTTCTTTGGGGGCCCCCCTCTGCTTCACTACTTCAGTAATAAAGAACCGAACTTTATGGAGGTACTTAAATTTTTCACCTCATTATAGATATATAACAAGAAAATTGACTAGAACCTAAAATAGCTATAAAGTCCCCCCCCCCTCCAATGGTCAGACGAAATATCGTTTTGTCCATTTTATTGATTTTCTGACAATTCTATGTTCATCATTAAAAGGGATATAGCGCATCCAAAAAAAGTTCCTTAAAAAAGGAAACGTAAAATAAACTTTATATTTCATTTGGGGGCCCTCCTCTAATGCGGGGGTCCGGAGCAACTGCCCCGTATGCCCCTGCCTTAGTCAGGCTCTGTACATGCTTACTATTAATCCACGCTTACATGCTTACGATTAATCCACGACGGTTGTGCAGTGGTTAAAATATTAATTCCGAACGCCAAGACATTGGGATCAATTCCTGCCAAATGAGTGTTTTCTTTTTAGAGAAAAAAAAAATATGAATGAATTATTTATTAGATATAAGGACTTTACAAACTAATAAGAGAAAAATTTCGACTTAAAAAGCAACTAATTTTAGGATACAGCCTAACAAACTCTAATCTGCTGACAATAATAATTAAATTAGAATAACTTTAGCGTCGATTGCAATTTCTTTTTAATTTATCATAGCTTTGAGCCCACTTATTTAAAAACAGATTATGAATTGCATCAAATGAAATTCCAACCTCGACACAAAAAAACTAGTTAAATTATGAAACATCCATTTCGAAATGTGATGAAAAACAGCTTTTGAGAATGGTGCCGGTTAATTAACTTTTGCCGTTATTATGCCCAAAAAAAAGTGTCCAGAAAAAAATTGCACCTTTTGTATGCATTTTAAAAATGAAATACTTCAGGCTGACATCAAAAACCTTCATTTTTCTGATTAAAATCATTTGAAACCCAACACATACACATACATTAGTTCAAAAGGAAAAGTTAATACTTTTTTTTCCTAACTAAATCAAGCGCAGTTCATACCCAATTTAATTACACATAATAATTATATTGGGGCTTTTTTTCCCACGAATATAGCGTAAAAAGTCTTTAACGGTTTCCGGCTTTGAATATCTTCAAAAATTATTCAAATGCTCAAATTCAATGACGAACCACTAAGAGAAACCCAAATACGAAAAAGATATTAAAAATGTTCATGAAAGCTACTTTTATCTCATAGCTTCAAAAACGGACGGTTTTTTTTTATTTAAAAAAAATGCGTATTATTAACTTTCCTGTTTCTGTCAGATAATACATTCTGAAATTTCTTTTAATACCCGTCAAAATATTTTGAAGCTTTTTTTTTTTGGCCCAATGCTGTTTCGTTTTATTTTATTCCGGGGAAATTTGCACACGAAAATTTTATGTGATGTTCTTTGTTGAATTCCTCTTCCAAATTTTTTTTTTCATTTATTTCTATGAAAAGATGACTGAAAACTCGTGTTTGAATACATCTTTTTTGTCTAAAACCTTATTTTCTCATGAATAATCTTTTTAAAGTAAATATGTGATTACGCAGTTTTTTTTTTTTCTTTATACTTTTTGTATCCAGTTGGAGGTCTCTTTCAGTGTTTTAACGTCATCCCTTAGGGGAAAAATGTGAAAAGAAAGTGAAACGGTGCAAATGATCAGTCAAAGATAAAACACTAAATGTATTTTTAAAAATATGGTTAGAATAGAGAACTCCGTCATTAAAAGATATTTTTATAACTAAATTTATATTTTAGCGAACAATTTGCCCAGTTTTGCATTTTTTTTCAGCTGCGTAGTTTGACAGAATTTGGTTATCCGTTTTAGCAAAATGTAGCACTTATACGGTAATTTTCAATAAATTTCTTCACTTTCATAATTCTGTATACCAAATCAAATTAGTTATAAAAAAATATTAAATACATAACTTTAAAATTTGTACCCATTCACTAAAGAATAGAAGTCTTACATTTGAAAACTGCCATGTGGCTCGTAGATGTTTATCACATTGGTGATTTGCCCCTTTCGATTGGCTAGCGATTAGTTTTAAATGCGATTTTTAATCAATTTACTGTGTCTAAGCACCGTGCTCTATTTACCGCAAAGACCAGACCATAAGGTATGATCAGATGACGTCCTGAAATAACAAAACATAAAAGCGGCTAGATTCTGACGTTCATTAAAAATTATTTGTATTCGAACAGGAATTTGTATTCGAACCGGGTAGTGCGTTTATGAAATATATCTTTCTTCCTTTACTTGAAAACTTCAAACAAATTTTTTTCATGGAAAAGGCATTTAATTTGATCTTAACTGTTTCATAGTTTGCATATAGTTATGTTTGAAATTTTGAACTAAAATATCAAACGAAGGAAAAGGATCATTGCCCTTGTCTCCATTTGCGTCATTTTGAAAAGCCAATTAGAGAGTCAGTGTTTTATGGCAAAAGGAAATGCTAACTTTTTCAAATTATCTGGGTAAGGGGGAGGGCGAAAGTCTGTAGTATGTGCTACTTGACATGCCAAGTCCTAAATTATTAGAGCGAACAGGCGGACACTTAGTATTCAGGATTGTTGAGTAGCGACGGATCTGCAGGTTAAAACACACCGCATACCATACAGGTCAGGACGGTTTATATTTAGTGACTTATTCAGCGTACCTTGAGATGGGGTTACTTTGTGTTATTTCATGTGCCATTCGATCAGTTTTAAAAGTAGCCCAGAATGAATAATTGCAAAACATTGGTACATCCTTTCCCTACGTAGTAATGTATTGCGCCAACTCGGATCTTTAATTACCATTGAGAAATTAAGGTTAAAATGTGTCACAAAGTTGCCCTGCCGAGTGTAGTTACTATAGTGCCGTTTACATATGCCAAAAACCCGGGTAAAAGCAGGGTCGTTTCTTGCTTTTTCCCTACGATAGGGAAAACTGCAGGGTGGATTTTCGACCCTGCTTCGAACTAGGATAAAACCCGCTAATTACCCATGATGTATTTCGAAGCAGGAAGCTAGTAGTAAATAAACATGGCGGATTTGAACATGTGTGAATCCATGAAAATGCAGCCAAATGATCGATGGAAGGATCTGGAACCCCTTAACGATCGCATAATTTTCAAGAAAACAGTAGAAAAGTGCCTATTTTTTTCCGGAGGATTTCATTTATTTCTTGATCTGCCCATCCAGTTTTTTTAAAAAAAAACTATCCCCAATTACATTATAAATAGAATGGTACTGACATCTGGTATGTAAAATAATAAATAAAATTTCATTTCAATAAAATTTCAATAACATTTTCATTTAAAGTGTTATGGTAAAATTAATAAATTTAATAAGTATAATCAATAATTAAACGTAACATTAAAATTTATTTATAAATTAATTATATTAGAATTCACAGATAAAAATTTATTTATATTTATTTACGATTTTTTTATTTATACATGACTAAAAATTACTGAAACAAAATTGAAATCAAAATTACATTTTTATTTTATAAAAGGATTTATTAAAACAATAAGTATCTTACAATTAATCTTATAATTTAAAAAAATGCACCTATCGATTGGAAAATTTTCTTTCCAGTCTTTAATTCAGGAATTTAAAACAATTTCTTCCCACCAAACAGAGCTTCGTAATTTTGCCCACATTCTTTGTTGTGGAAAAACTAAATTTAGCGATGAAGCCACAGATCGTACGATTATATCTAATAAATGCGGAGATAAATGCGGAGTTCGAAGGTGGAAAGCTAAAAATAGCAATACGGTGAATTTGGAAAAGTACGACACCGGCTGGGATCGAACCCATAACGTGATTTACAAGGAATGATGGTGTATGAGGATCACTTCCGCCGAATCATGTGATGGCCTTTACTTCCGGTAAGACGGGTAAAATCAGGGTGAAAATGTGGTCCCGTGTAAACGGACTTCCAAGGTTTTCCCTATTAGCGGGTAAATCCCGGGTATTATTGTTGTCCATGTAAACGCAGCTTTTGTGACATCTGTGTTTCCGCATTGAAATCCGCACAAAGTTAGGCAGTAAAGCTCTTATTAAAAAGCTTGATACACAATTACATATACCTATTACAAATATCAGATAGCTTTATCTATATCTTTGACATCAAAGAGACTTCGGGTGCCCAGGGCAACCATCAGTTCTTTGAGAAGATGTGGAAATTCATCCTTTGGGTAGTTTTTTTTCCAGATAGTCAATACTTCTTTCTTTCCTGTGGTATTTTAGAGGATGTAAAAAATAAAACCATCAGTTCTTTGAGAAGATGTGGAAATTCATCCTTTGGGTAGTTTTTTTCCAGATAGTCAATACTTCTTTCTTTCCTGTGGTATTTTAGAGGATGTAAAAAATAAAACTCGATCGGATGAAGGATGTGGGTCGATTTTTTGGGTTATTTTGTGACAGTGTCAATGTAGCACATAGTAACCCCCGTCACCTTTCGATATTTAGGTTATGTTCTCATATCTCTCGGAAATATCACTACACAAAAGTTATATTTCTTTATAATCTAACCAACACATTGGCAATAAAAGATAACTACCTTTAGTAGTTGGTTCTATAAGGTGTTAAGCTTCAGCACACAAAGTTTCCGAAGCTTGAGTCAACTGCGTGACAGCAGGTTTCAACGATACACTGGTCACCGAAGACAATTGATGTCCAACAGATTCGGGCCGCTAAATGAGTCTATATGTCGAACAAGCTGTTGGTGCTGCTCTTTGCTTTCCCGATATCACGAACGATGTGCGAACTCGAAAATACGAAAAAAAATGACTATGTGTCACAAAGTAACCCCTGCAGTCAAAAAGTCTCACGGTATCTTATATGCCCCTTTCAAGCATGCGCAGACAATCTGCAAAGGTTTGTCTGCATATATGAATATCCCTTAATAAGGGATCGTAAGTGGGCTTATAAAGTCAAAGGAAAAAAGTTAACGAACTGAAACTGGTTTATTTCTTGGAGAGCGTTTCTCTGGCACTTTTCGAACGTATCGTTTGTGTCAAAATGGAGGTCAATTCGAAAGCGCTTGTGCTCTAAGTCAAAAACGTTTCTCATGGATGACGTAGTATCAAAATGATGAATAATTACTACCTAAAATGGAAGGATAGGAGTTATAACCATCATCTGATACAAAAAATTCCCGACTGCTCTGGAAAGATAAACGCCAGAGTCCAGCAAAATTGTAGAGGTGACGAATATGATCAGGTAAATGCCACTACGCATGGGGCCTGTAAGGCCTTGCTCATATTATTTCCTGAGCGAAGCCTCGGCGATAAAAATTTTATCCAATCACAGAGCTTAATTCAATGACCCCGTGACACGTCAAGCCAATCAGTGTTTATTTCATCAATCTCGATCCCAACGAAAGAATTTTACCGAATGATCCGGAAGCAATGTGAACAAAAGCCTTAGAATGCTAGACGTTTTTGCTGGAAGTCTGAATCTAGACTATTTTATATTTGCCTCTCTGTCAGAGGCCCCCGTCTTATATAAATTCGCACTAAATACGAAACTTACTTCCATTTGAGTTCATGCGTACTATTTAAATAAAAAAAAACATTAAATGACATTCCTTCGGCAGCAATATTTTTTTTAAGTTTCGAGCGTATTTTTAACAGCACAAGGAAAAGGACGTAAGTGCTCTTCTCAGAAATTTACAAAAACTGTAGAAGAGAACGCAAAATCCTATTTCAGGAGCACCTTTAAATATATAGTCGCTTCCATTCGTAAGGTTTTATTGGCCGCAAAATATATATTGGAGGTATCTAAATCTTAAAACCAAGGAGAAAACAGGAATTGGAATTTTATTGCTTTGACATCTTGAAAGAAGCAATATAAAAGTCAATCTCAGATGAATTTGGCGTCTCACACTTTGCTACTTCCTCGGGTATTTCACATCTTTCCACTTTTATACTTTTGTTTCTTTATTCGAGGGTATAACTTCTTTTTCTCCCCAAATATATATAGGTATGTTTTTATCTCTTACGAAAAAAAAAACCTCGAAACAATAGAGTATTTTTCTAGAAAGTATTATTTGTCTGGTATTGATATGATAATCTTGCTTTCAAAGCTACTTCGATATTTCTAGAAACTTTGAAAAGAGAGATTAGAGCATTATCGATGACTTTTGGTTTGTTTTTTTTTTCTTTTTCTAACTCGGAACTTTCGATTTTGTCGCTAAATTCTCTGCTTAGAATTTATGTCTTACTTTCATCAAACATCTAGAAACTTCTCTTTTATACAAGAAAAAAAAATTGTACTTAAGGAGGTCCGGTATACAAAATTCTAAAACTTTCCTTGGTTTTAAACAGGGTATAGGACTTAAGTGAAGAAATTCAGTAAAACGAACTGCATGTTTCTGTGATGATTGCAACATTAGATACAATATTTTTATGCTTTATTTTCTACGCGTACCAAGCTGAACAACTGTACTTGGAGTGTGTCACAGTCAATGGCGGCTCCAAGGGGGGGGAGCAATTCCCCCCCCCCCCAAAAAAAAAAGCCCGGCGTATTTTTTTTTCAGAGCCTAAAATTATATTATCATAGACCTAATACTAAATGAGTTTAAATTTTATATATATGTTTTATATATATGTTTATATCTTATATCTATTAATCAATATATATATATATATATATATATATATATATATATATATATATATATATATATATATAGATAGATAGATAGATAGATAGATATATATAGATATATAAAGCAGTTCCGTAACTGACTGACTCACTGACATACAACGCACAGACCAAACCGCTGGAACTAATGGGCTGAAATTTTGCATGGCGATTTTTCTTATAGTGTAGGGGTGCATTAAGAAAGATTTTTGAAAAATTCTTCTTAGATTTGTTTAAATTAAATTTTTAAGCTGTTTTAGTAACTTTTTTTTAAGTTTACATTTAAAATGATAATGTTAGGGTTATAAAATTTATATCACGAGAGAGATCATAAAAATTCCTTTAAAATCAGATCTTTTTCGAATCTTTACCTCCATTTTCGGAATTATGGTGAATTTCTAAAGATTTACTCTTTAGAATTTAATTTATTAAATGCTGATCACGTGATTTATTTTTCTGGTACTTTAAATAAATTTATCGTCACGTGCATAACAACTAAATAGACAAAAAAAAAATTTTCTTGGTAATGCAGCAGACGATTGGACATTATCCAAATAAATATTAAAATACAATAAAAGATATTATGTTCCTCAAACTGTACTATATTAACTCTACTATATTCTTTAGTATGTCCTATTACATTTAATTTGAATATTTTTTCTACATTCTTTTGTATATAAAAATATTCCTTACAATTTTTTATAAACATATATTTTATTTTTTTACATCAGTTGTATACATTGATCGTCGTATTTATTATTAATATATATATATATTTATTTTTTTGCCATTAATTGCATACATTAACCGTTGTATTTAATTTGAATGTACTCCGTAGCGAAGGGCAGGTTTTCAGCTAGTATATATATACAGTGGCTCCCAGAAGTGTTCGTACACTTACGAATTTCAATGAAATAGTGGTCTATCCATTAATTAAAATCAATATTTCAGAATGGGTATTTAATAATAAGATTTATAATCTATTCTTAACAAAACTACATGAAATATTTTGAAAACATGGTAAAACTTTATTTTTAAGAAACCAGTAATCAAAAAATAACAAAAACTTTATCTCACAAAAGTCATCGTACACTGAAATATTTTCGTATAAATTCATAATTAAAATTATCGTCTGACGCTTTATTTTTGTTTTTGAACTGTGGTGGCATTTAAAATATCGTTTGGCTTTAATTTTTGCTTGCCTACTCCATAATATTCTATTTATTATTTAAAAATGGCTCGTAGTCGTAAAGAAACAACAAACAGCATTCGAAAATTGATTATTTTTCATCATAGTAGTGGTAAATCCGTTCGGAATATTGCTAAATTACTTAATTTATCCCATTCTACTGTGCAGTATGTGAAAAAACGCTTTAAAGAAGAAAATTGGATCGAAAACAAGGTAAGAAAAGGTCGTCCGGCAATGTTAACAAAACGTGATCAGAGATTTATAATTAGAAAATTTGTGAAAAATTCACGTTTGAGTGCTGTAAAAGTTTCTGCAGAATTCAATGAAACATTTTCTACTTCAATTTCACCTGAAATTTTTTGACGAGTTCTCAGAACAGCCGGATTACATGGGCGTTCTGCCCATAGAAAATTTTTTGTGAGTGAGAAAAACAGAAAGTTTAGGCTTCTCTTCGCACTATCAATGATAAATAAGCCCCAAACCTATTGGAATAATGTCTTATTTGCCGATGAACATTTTTGGTGCTGATGGGCGTATAATTGTATGGAGAAGAAAAAAATGAGAAACTTAATCCCAAGAACTTAGTAGGAACAGTTAAGCATGGCGGTGGAGGTATCCTTGTGTAGGGGTGCATGTCAGCATCAGGACTAGGAAATTTGGTTTTTATTGATGGCATAATGAATCATGCTGTTTTTATAAATATTTTAAGAGACAATTTAAAATTATCAGCTCAAAATTTGGGTATTGGAAACAACTTTGTTTTTTATCAAGATAACGATCCTAAGCACACGGCTCTCAACGTTCGCATCTGGTGTCTCTATAATTGTCCACAAGTTTTGAAAACATCACCTCAATCGCCAGATTTAAACCCAATAGAACATATTTGGAGAGAACTGGAGGTTTGAGTACGAAAACACGACATTCACACGAAAAGCGAACTAAAAATAATTGTGATGGAAGAATGGATGAACATTGATGCAAAAATTACAAAAGAAATAAAGCAATTTATTCCCAGACGTTTAAAAGCTGTTGTGGATGTTAAAGGATATCCTACAAAATATTAATTTAACGAAAAATTAGAATATTTACTAATATGTATAGATTTTTTACAAGTGTACGATGACTTTTGTGAGATAAAGTTTTTGTTACTTTTGGATTATTGATTTCTTAAAAATAAAGTTTTACTATGTTTTCAAAATATTTCATGTAGTTTTTTTAAGAATAGATTATAGATCTTATTATTAAATACCCATTCTGAAATATTCATTTTAATCAATGGATAGACCCCTATTTCATTGAAAATCGTAAGTGTACGAACACTTTTGGGAGCCACTGTATATATATATAGAACCCTAAGAGCCGACGTGGCCCTCCCAAATCTTTGGACTGGAGCAGCCCCTGGCCCCAGTATGGAATTTTTTGTATATGCTGTCTTTATTAGGATATAACTAAAATTTCATGTGAAGTATAGCCAAGGAATTTTCGTTAAATTACTGTTTTCAGTAATACTATTTTCCCTCGTCTATTAGGTTGGCTATAATTTTGTTATATTGTGTTGTGACAGACGTCATATCAGCGCGCATTTAAAGAGGAAATTTATCAAAGCTATAGAATTTTCCTGTGGTCTTTTTTATATTGAATATGGAAGAAAACTATCGGCATATCAGGCTTTATTACTTCAAGAAAGGTAAAAACGCAATCCCTGCGCACTAAAAGAAAAAAAATTCAGATAGTTTATTCTAACGAAATTACCGCGGGTTATTAACGTAGGATTACTTATCGTTGCTTATCTCTTTTGTATGTATATATGTATGCATGTGTTATGTATATATGTATCTATATATATATATATATATATATATATATATATATATATATATATATATATATATATATATATATATATATATATATATATGCGTGTGTGTATGATAATATTATTAATAACCTATAATCTCCCTTTCTGAACTTTCTCTCTCATCTGGTAACACCTTTCCGACGCCTTGGCGAGATGCTTCCCTTTTCCATATTAACTTTCGCCGCCAATTCTGGCAACCTCTCCGGATCTAATTCTATTTTCGCGCGCTACGATTTAGATGTTGGGTTGATTCGAAGTGATTAAGATGTGTCGCTGTGTTTCTTCAATAAACTTCAGTTATTCGTTATGATTTGGAGTCTTTTTGTTACGGCGTCGATTGCAGTATTTTCAAGAGATGACCATTCCGGATATATATATGTCAAAATTTTGATGCATTTTGGTACTTTTCTGCTTAACTGTTTACTGCTTGCCCAAACGATACAGACTGGGTTTGGCGCGCTGCCAACATTATAACTCGAGACGCAGGACATCTGAAATTTTGCTTTCCGGAGGACTGTTATAGAAGAACGTAATCCTACCTTAAAAAGAGACAAAATGATTTGTGCAGCCTAAGTTTTGGGAAGATGGAATTAAGAAGTTACCAGAAAGATAGTAGAAGAAAATGAAACAAAACGGAAACATGTTGTTCAATAAAGTTATTGGTAAAAATCAAAAATGTGTCTTTTAAATTTACTTAAAAACCCAACGATTTTCTTTGCCAAACCAATATCATAAGGATTTTAGAGTAAAAATTCAAAAAATGTTTTATTTTCTAAAAAGCAAAATGTACTAGGAAAAAAATTGTTTACGCATAAAAGTGGTTGAAATATTTACGAATAAATATTTAGGAATGAAATTTTTCATAAATCCTGACTGAAGGATATTTTGAAAAATGTTCCTTAGCACAACAGCAAAAACATTATAAAGCAGATATTTTGATCACTCAAATATATCAAAAGCTAAACAGGCTTCATATTTTGCATTTTAAATTTTTTTCGCGTGTTCAGATGGATACCCGAGCAATGCTTTCTCGGCTAAATGGTCTATCAAATTATAGATTAATAGTCAAATTGCGACCTGTCGAAGTTACGCTTTCTGACTGGCGACTGGTCTTGACTGCATCGGCGCTCATCCTAATTGACTTGGAATCTGGATTGTCCTTTTGTTGTTGCTAATGCTCCCTGGTTGGAGGTTCCGTTCGCCATGTCCTAATACAGGCTATTGGGCTGAAAGGGGCGGCTCCTGTTTTGAATTAGCACCACAAGGGTTGGAGTCCGACTTGGCTAAATGATCGGTCCATAAGGACATTGCAGCCACGACCTATTTTACGTGCCCTGGCCACCATTATTGATCACGGTGATGGATTTGCAGTGACGAGCATCTAAGTAGGGACGTTGAGATCACTGGCTCACTTGTAATGCCAACTGGCCCACAGCGCCCAAATAATATGATTTGTTGTTGTTGTTGTTGTTGTTGTTGCTAATGCCCACTGGTTGGAAGTTCCATTCACCAGGTCCTAATAGGCTATTGGTCTGAAATAATGAATTGGCCTAATAGGCTATTGGCGGCTCCTGTTTTGAATAAGCACCACAAGGTTCGGAGTCCGACTTTGGTAAATGACCGATCCCGTAATTTTGAACCGGGTCAAAGGCTCGATCCCGCACCTCCAGAGGTAAATTTGAGAATTTGGAGGACATTGCAGCCACGACCTATTTTACTTACTCCAGCCACCATTAGTGAACACGACTGGATGGTCCTTGTACCCCCTACTGCAGTAACCATAAATGCTGACCACTTAGTCGACTCTTTGACTTTGCTTGAAAGAACCATACGCTCTCGTTATTGGCAGGCAAGAGGCTGTTAGTTCCGTTGCTTTAATTGTGTTTCTTTCACAAATCTCAATTTTGCGATCTTTGTCTGATCTTAGCACATTTACTTTGTCTTTTACTGAATGCTGTGTCTAAAGATGTTCGGCCATGGAGCCTGAGGATGTACTGGATAAATAAAAAAAATTATTTTATATCAGAATTTCAAATTATTCAAGAATTATTTTACGTGTGCAGTGATCATTTTATTGAGATATTTCTAAATGAAAAAGAACTCATTACAAAATGTGAATAAATAAAAAAGGTTTTGCCCGAAATCCCTTTACTTCCACTGTATTTAGTAGGAAAAACATACAAAAGGAATAAAGGCATTACTATAAATGCAGGTATAATAAATCGGCGGATTCCAAAGATATTGATGAATGTGTTAATCTTCTGGAACGTGTCTCGGATCATAATAAAACAATTAACTTACAGTAGATTCCGGCCCACTGCGGAATGGAGGGGATCAAGGCTGCTGACTTCCTGGTGAAAAAGCGGGCTTTTGTTTTACAGCTAAACAACAAGGATTTAGCCTATTATTCCATCAAGATGATAGTCAAAAAGACACTCAGATGTTCCTTCTCACAGGTTGAAGCAGCTAGAATCGATCACAGGCCCTTGTATGACCATGTCCGTGATATTCCTGAGTGGCCTAGAGATAAATCTGTGGCAATGCTTTTTTTCTGGCCATGATTGCCTCCGCAAGCACCTCCACAGAATTAACTTTGCTCCCGACCCTCTTTGTTTCCCGTGTGATAACCAGGAAGAAATGGACATGCCTCACCTTGTTTCTTGTCCTGCTCTACCTCCCGTTTCTTTATGGGAACGATATTGGACTGCCAGACAGAAGTTGATGGATTAACTGATATCATTTTTCTATCTTAAATTTTTGTATTTTTGATATATGTTGTCCTGTAATTCTTGCCATTGGAAATATAATAGTAATAATAATAATAATAATAATTGGAGATTTATTTCAGTCAATGTCCACTAACTAGTATCGATATAAGAATAATTGTATGAATTGAATTTGGAATAGATTTTTGGAGTACTTACCCCAGCTTCCAGAAAATCAGTAACATGATGACTAAATAAAACTGAGATAGTATTTTCAAGAATATTTAATAGACTTAATCGAATGAATATCATAGGAATAAAAAATCAGAACAAGAATCGTGCGACTATCTATACTAATAAAAGGAAGTGTTTGTGTGCTTGTGTGCTGCCTCTAGACGAATCTACGAAATTTACAACTATCAAATTTCGCACACGGGTAGTGAAGAGTCTGAACATGTGCACCTCGAAGGCCGAATTTTAAATTTTATTACCGTTAATTTTTAATTAATAAAAAACCAACAATTTTTGAAGAGTGAATCCAGAAATGGAAGAGCCTCCATTTCAAATTCGGCCATATTTGAAAAAATGTCGAAATCGATGTATTTTTTTTTCACTGAAAGTACATAAATGTTAAATATTTGGAAAGAGCTTCAAAAACTGATAATTTTTTCTGCGTACACTTAATCTGTTACTTCAATAGTTTTAGAGTTATTTGGATTCTAATCTTGAGATCATCCGATGTAAACAAAAAGTGATTCTTTCACAGCGTGATTATGCAATTAAAAACACCGAAAAAACATTTCTATTATAAAATCTTATTACTTCTCTTAATAATATTAAGATGGTTTAAAAACATTATACACACTTCAAATTAACTAATTCAATTTTTTTATGCAATATTTGATTCTATTTGTGCTAAGGTCCACTAGATGGCACCACGAGACTGATACAGTATGCGCTGTATCACAGTCTTTGAACTATTTATTGTTGCACCACAAAATTTAAATACCTTTATTCGTTGTTATTTAGTCATTCTTTGACAATGATTGCTGAAGGGAGCGGGTCCCTAAACCGACCGGTTAGATGGGCAAAGCCCGGCTAGTATAGAATAAAAACGACTTGAAATGGATAATAACATAGTTCGACGTATGTCCGCGGAACAACCAATGAGAATTCGTCTTCATACATCATCATCAGTCCTCTGGCAATACGTCAACTGGCATCCCCTCCGGAAGTAAACTCGTACATGCCATGGAATTCCGAACAATAATAATAATAATAATAATAATATAATAATAATAATAATAATAATAATAATAAATCGGCTTTTTTGCTCAACATAAAGTTTGAGATATATCTGAGTTTGCAGTGTAAAGAGTGTCAAGTCCAAAATCGCAGCTTTAAGAAAAACGGAATTGCACTCAAAACGGCTTTTGTAAAGTCAGTTATTTTAAGTTTAATTTTTAACTTTTTTTAAGTAAATTTTTCCAATTTTATTTTTGTTAAGTAAAGGGTGTTAAGACCTTTATTGGGACATAACCTCTTTAACACTAACATGTTTGTGTTTTGTTTCACATATCTCAAATTTTCACTGATGAATAAAAATAATTAGG
The DNA here is from genome assembly GCA_907164885.2 of Dolomedes plantarius. NCBI lineage: Eukaryota > Metazoa > Arthropoda > Arachnida > Araneae > Dolomedidae > Dolomedes > Dolomedes plantarius. The sequence continues at coordinate 45,011,508 of OU015493.1, read as the reverse complement.
ATTGGAATTGGACTTAGCTTCATGTACCCTGCAGTAGCCCTTGATTTTTCATACATGCCTGGATTGATAAATCCTTTTAGCCCATTTTGGACTTAACAGCCTTTGCACAGCAAACACAGATATTTATTCCCACTAGAGGAGGAAACCAAAAGTCTTTTAGCTATGCACAAAGGTCAATTATGTTAGAGATTAACAATTTCTAGCCCTATTTGTCAATAAGATAACCAAAGTCAGTATATTTAAATTATAGTTTATGTAAAAAAAGCCGCATTTTGAATTCCTTACAGAGAACAAAGAGCGGATTATATTGTTACCTGATAACCAGAGAAAGACAAACAGGTTTTAAAACTAAAAAAATCATGAATAACAAAACAAATTTGACAAGAAAGATATTTAACAAATTTTTTTTCATACAAATATTCCTTTATACTCGGAATTTCCGATTATCGGTTCAGAGGATTATCCGTGTCACTACTACAAAGAAAAGGTGATACATAAAATACAGATAGGCCGTAAGAATGCCATTGTGAATAGCTAACAAAGGGATTTATCGACGAATTTTTAAAGAAGAAAAAGGGAAATTAGCGTTAATTTTGTTGATTCTTTAATTAAACTGAAATTAAACACAGTATGTATTGATTAATACGATTTTCTATTTTATCAAATTCACAAGAAATTGAGGTTCATGTGAAATTTCTATTTAATCATACAGATTATTTGATTCACAAAATCACAATGTGTGAAACTCAACATCAGTTTTACTTTGGGGTTACAGAAGAACGATAGTGGTGTGATTTCAGATATTATAAACCCAATGCCTCATCGAATGATTTGTGTTTCAGAATTCGGTTGATTGTTTTATTTTTCAGGTGCCTTTGAAACTTAGCTAATTTTATAGCCTAGCAAATTATTCATATTTATTGTCTATTTAATCAATAAAAGTATCTTTCACGATATTACATATTGCTACAGCCCACAATCTTTACTCATTCATTTGTGTATTTTAAGCATGATTGTTTTACTACAGAAATGTAGTTATGCTTCTATTTGACTAAGTTTCATCGTTATTTAACGGAGCTCCGTTGAAAAACTTGGTGATAAAGAAAATTCGTAAAAATAAAAGTCGATTTCTACCATAAAAACTCAATTAAAAAACCTGAAAAAAAATTACTATCGATAACTCTGAAGCTCCCTGATTTTACGTCCTTCGCCACCCCTCGCTCACCCCCTCTGAAAAAAAAGGAAGCATAACATTGAAGTAGAAGAAAAACAAACTCTAGAGGAAGTAAAATAAAATTTACAGGTTGTAAAACAAAATTTAAAGCAGGTAAAATAATTTTTTAAAGATGCAGCATGAAAAAATGGGCACAAACAATTTATGAATGAATATTTAATAATTAAAATTCTTTTACTTTCAAATCTGGAGAAAATCTACTTTTTTTATTTTGCTAACATATTGCTTATTTTAACCTAAGAGTAATCTTGATGGCTGACAGACTTTTCAAATGATACTCTTGCGTAATGTGACCCAGAAAAACGTTTTTAAGCATTTCAGTCCTCTTAATGTACCCGCGAAAAATAACATAGATTTATATAATTTCCACTTGCTATTAACACCATTCTGTTGAAATTCCATTAAATCACAACATATCTGCACCCATAGGGGATCACACTACTACGTAGTCGCTCAAAGCAATCCAGTACATATTTCTATGGCCTTTTTCTTTTGAAACAAGGCCATTCATTGAGACGTTGCAGTAAGAGCTTGCTGAACTATTCGATTAATTACTTTTTCATTCTATTATTCAGGAAGATTTTCGAAGTTTTTTTTTTTATTCATAATATTAACCTATTTTTCTGAAACTCCACTGTGACTCACTGCTTCAAAATTATTATCGGGTTGTACTTACAATATCTGGGGGTTTAGTTAATTAAACTTTGGAGTATTTGGTACTGATAGTTCTGCAAACACTGTCTATAAACAAGAAATCGGTAGTTGCCCCAACCCCCCACCTATTTGCCTAGAGAATTTTTTAACGTAGGATTACGGTCCTCCATGACGGTCCTCCGAAAAGCAAAATTTCAGACGCTAAAACCGTCCGTCGTATAATTTTGGCAACGCGCCAAACCCAGTCTGTATCGCTTGGGCAAGCAGTAAACAGTTAAACAGAAAGTACCAAAATCCATCAAAATTTTGACATACATACATACATACATACACGCATACACACACACACATATATATATGTATATATATATATAGAGATATATATATATATAATGTATGTATGTATGTAATATGCCGACCCGGCCCCGTGTGAGATGATGATGACGAGATGACGATGATCGCAGCCGGCATACCACAACAGTAAAGAAAGTAGTAGCCGAGTGTCCAAATAATAAGTCGTCTTTCTTCGGAAAATACTAATTTTATTCACTTCCTGCTCGAAGGATAACAACGTCTTTACTAGGCAACAGATATCCGCAAAGTGTGTACCTCTACATGACCCAAGGTCTTTTACAGACTGTTTGAGGTCGCTCGTCATGTGATCTTGAATAGGAATAATAATTGGCTAGCTCTGACACTGGTGTCAGAGGTGACGTGTTATCTGATATGCGCGATTATTTGTGATTTTAGAGATGACGCTACGAAGATTCATTGTCTTTATAATCGGAAACAAAATTAACTCAAACGCCCAAGGAAATTTAGAAGAAACTAGAATTTGAAAAGGATATAGGGGTTTTTATGTTATATATATATATATATATATATATATATATATATATATATATATATATATATATATACACTGAAGTGCCACTGAATTAGGGATACCTACCTAGTAACAAGTTGGGCCTCCTTTGGCCTTGATAACGGCTGCCACACGACGAGGCATAGATTCAACAAGTTTCTGGAAACGTTCCACGGGAATGGCTTGCCAAATATTGGCTAAAGTTGTCCATAATTCAGTAAGGTTCTTTGGTGCTGTGTGATGGCCTTTCACGCCTTATTCCAAAACATCCCAAAGATGCTCAATAGGATTTAAGTCTGGGCTTCTAGATGGCGAATTCATGACAGAGAAGTCAGAGGAATGCTCATCCAACCAGCCAGTAGCCAACCGGGACTTGTGAGGTACAGTTGTCTTGCTGGAAAACTCCATTACTGTGCGGATAACAGAACAACATAAACGGATGGAGGTAATCACCCAGCAACTCTACGTACCGAATTGCATTCAGGGAGGTTGGTACACGCACCAAAGATCCCAAACTGTGCCACGAAAAAACACCCCAGACCATAATTGAGCCACCATGCCCTTGTACAGTTCCAGCCAGGCATGCAGGATCCATGGCTTCATGAGCCTGACGCCATATTCTCAGCCTCTCGTCGGCGTTAAGTAGTCGGAATTGAGACTCATCACTCCATGCTACTCGTTTCCAGTCCTCTACACTCCAGTCTCTGTGCTCTCTTGCCCAGGCAAGACGTGCAGCCCGATGGCGAGTATAGAGCAATGGTACTCTCGTAGGTCGACGGCTCCCATACGGTGAAGCGAGCGTTGCACAGTCCGTTTACTGACTGTACGACTGGCACCGTCATTAACCCTTTGGGGGGCGCTATGCCAAAAATGAATTTTATTTTAGAAAAAACTCGCTAAATGTAATTATTCAAGCCTACAAACATATAATTTGCAGTTAAAAACATATACGGTTGCAGGGGAATGGGGGGGAGGTGTCATACTGGGACTGACACCGCACATCTAGCAACCATGTTTTGACGCTACTCTACAAATACTGTATTTTAAAAGAAAACACATTTTATATTATTAAATACACATGATAAACTTGTTTTTTATTCATATATAATAAATTTCTCTTACCTTGCATGGTATCTTCATTTTTAATTTATTTATTTATATTATTATTATTAAAACTTGCATTTTTTCTAAATATGAATATTTATATATACACTTTTATGAATATAATTTCTTTAATATTCTAATAATAAAAACATGTAATATATTTTTTGACAATATTATAGACCAATACGAACACTTTTTCTTGAATAATATTAAAAATAATAATAATAAAATATCAATATATCATTTTCTATGAAATTTTTCAATGCAAGTAGTGGGAGCTTTTTCATGCATGCGTGTAAACAATAATAGAATCCAAATACGAAAGAGTTTCGAAAAACTCTCTTTCTAACCTTTTGATCCTTTATTTACGATTGAAACCACCCCTGCTATCAACAAACCAAATTTATTACTTCCAGTAAACAAGAACGCAGTCGGTGAGGCTATTAGGATAAGTGTTGACATGTTTGTCAAAATGCAAACACGTAGACGGGCGGTGTCAGTTTCATTCTGACACCTTAAACAGTAGCTGTTTTGAAGGCATTTTTAATAAATAAAACAGATATTTAGCGAATATAGATGTACATTAACATGGATCATACCCCAAAAAATGGATGTGGACTGTAAAAACCATTGTTTAGTTAAATAAATTAGAGATAATTTCCTTCAGACTGAAACAATATGTCCGCTAAAATTTTTTTCGTATGAAGAAAATGCTTCTGAAATGTAGTGCTGCCATCTATTGGCTACTGAAAGAGTGAAAGAACACCATGGCATTTAATTGTATTATTTAATAGCGATATTTTGCTTTAGAAATTTTTTTAAAAAGGTGACATATTGACACTGACACTGCCCCTGAAAGGGTTAAACTGGGTGGTAATTTGAGCTAATGTTTGGCTTCGCTGGTTACGTACAATACGCCTGAGCCGTCTCTCACCACGCACTGTCAAGGCTAATTGTCTTTTGCAGTTTGCCCGATCGCTAGTTTTTTTTCCACCATCCATGTATTCTTGGTATACTCTTGACACTGTCGACCTTGAAAATCCTAGCTGTCTGACGATTTCGGAAATTGAATGGCCCATGCGTCGCGCACCTACGATTTGTCCGCGATCGAAGGCGTCTAAATCAAGCAGTTTACCCATACTGGCAATTCCAACAACTAATTCAGAACAACCACAGTACTCGCTATATATGCAGTTACCACAGCGCCCTCACTTGCGCATACATGATGCACAGCGCTACACAATTTTCATAGGCTTTGCTATCCCTAATTCAGTGGCACTTCAGTGTATATATATATATACGTAACACATACATGCAAAAGAGGCAAGCAACGATAAGCAATCCTACGTTAATAACGTGCGATAGTTTCGTTAGAAGAGACTACCTGAATTTTTTTTTCCTTTTCCCCCTGTTTTGGTTATTTGAAAGCTCTACGCTCATTTCTCGTAACGAGAGGGATAAACTGCCTGAGACCAAACGGCCACAAGCATCCTCTCTTACCACAGAATTCGGACAAACCTAAAGGCCTGTTAACATTATATCAGGAGCGTTTCGTTGCTATACTACGTTGGCTCCGAGACTGTTGAGATGACCTGTGATTGGTTTGACATATCACGTCAATGAATTGAGCTCTCTGATTGATTAAAATTTTCAACGCTGACGCAATGAACGCTACGAATTCAGTGGGAAAAGGCCGTACGACTCTAATTACGAAGGTTAGTGTTCTGACCATTAGGCCTTGCTCCCATTACCTCCGGAGATTGTTGACCTCACCTGTCATTGGTTGGATGTATCATGTGGTCACTGCGTATCTCACGTTGAGTTCTTTGATTGGTTAACACTAGAAAGACGGGATTTTTTTTGTTACTAAAAAGACTGAACGCCATCACTTTGACGGTTAAAACAAAATCAAGAATTTAAAATATCTAATATTTTTAAAAAAATTGCTAAATACTTTAAATTTTGAACTATTTCATACCAATATATAATAAACTAGTATATATTTAGATATATTTTTATTCAGGTAGGCAGAGCTGACAACCTGGTATGTTTTATCCGTAAAAATATATGCATGGTTTGTGCAGTCCTTATTTTTCAACACCAGTATTGCCTAGGAACTAGTATTTCTGTTATTTGAAAAAGGGGAAGAGACGAAAAGTAAATAACATTTTTTCTGGTATTATTTTAAAGATTTCTGTCTGATTTCTATATTGCCGTCAAGTTTACGGCTTTCAGACTTTGTAGGTATACAACACAATTTCTCCCCCTCTTTACTATCGAATATAATTTTGTAAATGTGCACATTTCGCGTAAAATTAGAAAAAGTCATAAAATTTCAGAAGACCGAGGACATTAATACAGACATAGCGCTCAAAAGTATCTCCGAAACCATCGAAATGACGGCAGTCGTCTTTCTAGTGTTGACCTTTTTATTGCTGACGCTCCGAAAGCAAGGGGAACAAGGCCTTAGGTAGTTGTAAGGATCCCACCTTGGAAGACATGTTCTCCGAAAAATATTGTAAAAAAGATAACAGGAGAGGAAGAATAGGAATCACCTCAAAACACCCATATGTGAGATATGGATCATTATTAGAAAATTTAAGACAAAATTTTCTTGGCACTTAAAATACAGGGGTCTAAGTGGGAAAACGTAAGGTTGGAAAAACATGACACTAGAGCATTTTCATAAGAAATTTGTTGGGATCGACAGAAGAAAGAAAACGCTCGAAATTGAAAAATTTGAAGCACAAAAAACAGAAAAAGAGAATTTCACTGTTTAAGGGGGTCCAAGACACAAAATTGTTCGAATTTTCGAAAAAAAATTATTGCATTAAAAATTTCTCTGTTCTTTTACGCTTAAAATAAGGTTTAAATAATGTTTCTATCTTAATTAGAACAGGATAAATTATTATTTTTTTTTGCAACGTTCTAATAGTGGCCAATCGTTGTTTAAACCTGTGCGTTTTTCTGAATGATGGGCTTTTCACCATTTCTCGTCTTTAAATTGTTATAAGTCAAGAACCCGTAAAGATAAATGGTTGAAACTTGTAACGTGTCTTTTTCAACTATTTTACTTTAATTTTGATTCAGCAAATTTGAAAAAAATATTTACTTTTGAAAATATGATTTTTTAAAAAATAAGTTACATAATTTTTTTGTAATTTTTGATTTAAATATTTTTAATTTTTTTAATTAATATTTTAAAAAATGGTGAATTAATATTAAAATTTATATATTTCTGTTTAATTAAATGAAAAAAATTTGAAATTCGACAAATAATATTTTGAGTTATAACGATTTTAAATTACCCCACTTTTATTAAAAATTTTAAATTTTAAATTTTTTAAGAACTTTTTGAGAAGTTTTATGATGAGATTTTGTTTACAAATTATATGGTTAACCATCACAAAAAAATTCAAAATTTTAACTCACTAAATAAAAAAAATTTTAAAATGTGCCCTGGACCCCCTTAAAGAAACATTAATGGACTCCTTTCCTTTTTTTCCAAGCGTGACGACACTTATCCATTCTGATCCCTGGTTTTGAGGCTGGGTGATGGCCGAATGGCTAATGCGCATTAAATCCAGAGTCTATAGGTTCGAGTCCCCTTGTTGGCATGAATGTTTGTAACCGTTCAGAATCGGCTTACAACTGTTGGTCCTTGCGTAGCAAAAGTTGGCCGTCAACGAACTAACCCTGGTTTTGAGAAATTTTCTGCTTCAGCGATACCACACTCAAGCCTCTAAATTTTCCTACAACCTGCTTAAGACACTGGCTCTTCCTACCATGATGGGTTACTTGTTCAACTATTCTCCATGAGTGGAAACAAGCTTTATAACTAGTGAAATAGAAATCGATATAATAACGAATATTACACGCACAGCTTCCTCTAACAAAATACGTATCTCAAAAATGCATACGAAATTTAAAGCTATAGTCTACACACACATTACGCAAAGGAAATTGTAACTAGCAATAAGAATGGAAGTTTCCGAAAATGCAGGAAGGATAAATTCGAAAGATTAGCATATCTTGCATTCCGGATTTAGTCTTGAATTGTATTAAAAAAAAAAAAAACTTTCATTATGATTTGCACAGGGTTCTTAGGAAAGCGTTTCGGTCATAAAAAAAAATTTACATATTTGTGAAGATTTTAACAGTATTGACAGAAATCACCGTCAAATTTACATTTTTATATTTTATATTGAAAGAAAGAGTATATCATTTCACAGAAATTTTTTCACATTATGAGGGAAAATTTGCATGGCGCGTTAAGAGTCGAAATTGTAGAGAAATTTTCGTGAAATAGCAAACCTCGCCGAATAGAAGTTCGTTATACGGAGGTTCTACGTAAACTAAGAGTTACGTGCATAGTAAATTACCTCTGAATCATTCTCAAATACAAGTTCTTTCTTTACAATATTAAAACTTCTTTACACAAGTTAACGCCCATATGTCGTTGTTGTTGTTTCCCCTGGCTGGACGTTCCAGACCAGGTCCATATAGACTACAGACTGATATGTGCAGCCCCGATTTATATAGCACCACAAGGGTCGGAGTCCGTCTTAGCTAGTTGCCACCTGCATTTTGACCGAGCATCCCCAGGGGCGACATCTGGGGGGGGGGGGGGCGTACCCTCTCTCACCCTCTTTGACCTCATAGAGGGACTTTCCGGTATACGTATTTAACGTACCCATATCCGGCCTAGACACAGAGGTATTTAATGGCGTGAGTCGGGATTCGATCCGAGCATCATTCAGCACCGAAATCCAGCGCGCTACAGCAAGGCTACCTAGAGCCCTAACGCTCAAATAGACATCATTTACAAATGGCGATATTATTATCTTCCTTTAGATCTGATAATATTTCCCGTAAGGTGCATTTGATCTAGCATTAATATGAGATTTTTATTAAATTCGATTTCTGTATATATAGAGATCATGTGAAGGTGGAAAAAAAATAAATTGTCCAAAAAATTTCTCTAAGACAAGATTTCTTCTTTGTCATCTCCGTTTTTTTTCCGGTGTTTTTATTTCCCGAACACTAGTAATTACGTAAAAGCATATAATCCACTCTTTGTTCTGCTTCCAGAAAGGGAGCTTTAATATTTTTTTCTCCCAATGAAACCTGAGACAATAACAATGTAAAATTAATCATAACTGAATTCTTAAACTCGTTGAAAAATTAATAAAGTCATAAATTTTGACAGGAGATAAATTTCAAAAAAAAAAAGAAAACAAAGACATTCAATGGACGCTTAAATCGTATCAAATTAACTGCAGTTAAAAAAGGGGGGGGGGACTCATCCGAAAGCGATTTTAAAAAACTTTTAATCTCTATTCTTGAAATGATTTTATGCGAAGGAGAAGTGCAAACAATTCTCTGTCAGTTTTTTAATAATTTTATTTCAGCTTTGAGATTTAATTTCCTTTTATTTTGATAACTAATTTTTTTCTAAATCATTGAAAGGAATGTATAACACAGATTTAATATCTTGCAGAATTTCGAGATGGTTTTTTTTTATTAACAATAGAAAAATTAAAAAATAACATTAGATTTCATTTTATACGCTTTACTGTATTTAATATAAAGAAATGCTACATCGGAGTTAGATCATGTGTCAGAAAAAAATATTCAATCTCTTTACTTTTAAACAGTAATTATCTGAAATTCCGTAGATTCCTTGGCAGGATTTCACAGCCTCTAAAGGTCCTTCATACATAAGGCTTATGCGCATTTATAGAGAAAATAAAACATTGCTCAAATATTATATCTATTAACTTATTATCTATCTATCTATATATATATATATATATATATATATATATATATATATATATATATATATATATATATATACAGGGTGTCCCAAAACGACCGCATAAACTCTGCACAGCTAGATTCCTCGTTGGGAGTACATAAAAACTGCCCAAAGAAGCGTTCCTGTACGATCCATAGTTTACGAGAAAAATACGAAAAACAAAGTATGACATCACTGCCAGTGCAAGAAAAAACACTTTATTGAACATATCAACAGCATGCACAATTTAAAGCAGATGTTCAAAGTGTCCGCCGTGCATGTCGAGGCAGGATTGAGCACGCCGTGGAATGGCTGTCATCACACGTTGCAGCATCGCGGGGTCCACCGAAGTACAAGCAGCATGCAGACGAGCAACTAAGACCATTTGTGTTGTCACTACGTATCGATACACCAGTTCCTTGAGATGGCCCCATAGGAAAAAATCCAACGGTGTAAGATCTGGCGAACGTGGCGGCCATAGAACCGGACCCCCACGTCCGATCCAGCGGCCGGGGTATTCCATATCCAGCCAACCACGTACAGGAGCACAGAAATGAGCCGGAGCCCCATCATGCTGGAACCAAAGTCCCTGTATTGCCGCTAATGGTATGTCATCGAGGAACTCGGTTAAGACCTCATTGAGAAACACCAAGTACGACTGTCCCGAGAGCCGTTCAGGCAACAGATATGGTCCAAGCAGGCGATCCCCGAGTATGCCGGCCCACACGTTAGGAGACCAACGTTCCTGATGTTTCTGCGGCCGGATTGCATGCGGATTGACCTGGGACCACATATGGCTGTTGTGATGGTTGAATACCCCATCACGAGTGAAACATGATTCATCAGTCCACAGGATATGTGCAATGAAACCATTATCTGTGTTCTGTTGCTGCAACAGCCATTCACAGAAGGCCATGCGTTTCTGAAAGTCATCTGGTTTCAGACCTTGCACGGTTGTGTACCGAAATGGGTGTAGCCTCTCAGACCGCAAAAGCCTGTGCACAGTACTTTTACTCGAAGTCATCTCACGGGCTAATGCGCGTGTGCTTACCTCGGGAGTCTCTTCTACCAGCTGCAGTATTGCATCCGCCTGTGCTACCATCAGGCCGCTCCGCGGTCTTCCAGTATCGTGAAGATTGGCTGTTGGCAAGACGCTTCCCGTATTTCGCAGTCTGTCGTCCAGCCTACGGATGACGTTGACATCGGGAGGACGGCGGGACGGATATCGACGGGCATACTCCCTAGCAGTTCGTAAGGCATTTCCATTACATCGGCCGTACATCAAGTACATGTCGCAGTAGTCACAAACGGAGTACATGGCCACCATACGAAGACTACCGGTAGCTGCAAGATACAGCCTTTTAAATACCAGTTCAACGGCGGCGTAACGTCATTCCATGGCGCGCGCGTATGCATGACGCGATATGCGCGGCGAATGTTTTAAACATTATCGTCTGGAAAGATATGCAAATATTGTTGTTGATATGTCCAATAAAGTGTTTTTTCTTGCACTGGCAGTGACGTCATACTTTGTTTTTCGTATTTTTCTCGTAAGCTATGGATCGTACAGGAACGCTTCTTTGGGCAGTTTTTATGTACTCCCAACGAGGAATCTAGCTGTGCAGAGTTTATGTGGTCGTTTTGGGACACCCTGTATGTATATCAGTTCCGTAACTGACTGACTGACTCACTGTGACAGGCAACGCACAGACCGAACCGCTGGACATAAAGGATTGAAATTTTGCGTGGCGATTCTTCTTATAGTGTAGGGGTGCACTAAGTGAGATTTTTGAAAAATTCTTGTTAGATTTTTTTAAACTACATTTTTAAGCTGTTTTTGTAACATACTTTAATGTTTGCATTTAAAATAATAATCCGAGGGTTAGAAAATTTATTTCACGAGAAAGATCCTAATTTCTTTTAAAATGAAATCTTTTTCGAATCTTTACCTCCATTTTCTGATTTTTGGGGAATTTTTAGATTAATTTTTAGTATTTAATTTATTAAATGCTCACTACGTGGTTTCTTTTCTTTCAATTTTGCGTCACGTGCATAACAACTAAATAAACAAAAAAAAAATTCTTGCTACTGCGGTAGACGATTGGACATTATCCAAAAAAATATGACGTCAGTAAAAGAAATGTTCCTCAAACTGTACTATATTAACAGCACTATATTCTTTAGTATGTTCTATTAGATTTAACTTGAATATTTTTTCTACATTATTTTGTCTATAAAAATATCCGTTACGATTTTTTTATAAATATATTTTTTCATTTTTTACACCAATTGCATACATTGATCGTTGTATTTATTATAAATATATACATATTTTTGGTATAATTGCATACATTGACCATACATTGACCGTTGTATTTAATGTGAATGTACTCCGTAGCGAAGTACGGGTTTTCAGCTAGTCTATATAATATATAAAACAGTTCCGTAACTGACTGACTGACTGACAGACTACGCACAGACCAAACAGCTGGACCTAAAGGACTGAAATTTTGCATGGCGATTCTTCTTATAGTGTAGGGGTGCACTAAGAGAGATTTTTGAAAAATTCTTCTTAGATTTTTTTAAAATTACATTTTTAAGCTGTTTTTGTAACATTCTTTAAAGTTTGCATTTAAAATAATAATCCGAGGGTCATAAAATTTAAATCACCAGAAAGATCCTAAAAATTCCTTTAAAATGAAATCTTTTTCGAATCTTTACCTCCATGTTCTGATTTTTGGTGAATTTTTAAAGATTAATTTTTAGAATTTAATTTATTAAATGCTGATCACGTGGTTTATTTTCTTTTAATTTTGCGTCACGTGCATAACAATGAAATAGACAAAAAAATTTGCGACGATTTGCTTCTGTCTGATAGCCATGGTTCTTGTCAATAGCTGTAGCTCGAAATTTCCATGAATGTAAACTTTTTCTTAGTACTGTCATGTCAATTTTTTCCCATTCCTCTTGGGCCGTTTTCCAAAGTCCGTTCAGTGTTCTTGGATGCCGTTTTCATAAGGCTCGTTTTAATAAACCGAAAGCGCAAAAGTCCATTGGAGAAGCGTCAGGTAATTTTAAAGGAATTTCATTAAATGGGATACGTTTTATTCCTGTTTCTGATTCTTTCTTTGCTAAATTAGCGGCAGTTAATTTGGACGTATGACTAGAGGCTTTGACCATATGAAACTCAACATTATCAATGTCCTTTCCATATAAGGCTGGAATATCTTCTTCAAAAATGGATTCTAAAATATTCTGCTGATAGCAGAGTGAATTGATGTTGGCTTTACTTGAGACTGTTTTGATTTTTAATTTGCCGCTGTAACAAAATCCTACAACTACCATGAATCCCTTTGGGACCTTTTTTGTACACTAACGAAGCCATTTCGCACGGTCAATCCCGTCAGTTGAGCAATAGAAAACTGATCCTTTTTTATGTCAGTCACTTAAATTCACCCATGCCCCATCGAGTGTTACCACAAATTTCCATTTTTCAGCAGCTAGGTGTTTTTCATATAATTTTCTACAAATTGGTTTTCTTTCAGCAATATGCTTTGGCAAAAGCAGATGAACTTAGAGTTTAAACATGTTTTTTAACTTCAAATCTTTATAAATGATTTTACATACGGTGCCAGAAGATATTCCTAGTTTCCATGCAGTGGATTTTTGAGTCGGCGGATTTTCTTTTAGAATCAGTGACTTCACTTTTTTGATATTTACCTGCATTCGAATAGTCTTAGGATGAGGTTTCGCAGTCATGTTTTCATTTTTACTTTTAGTTAGATGTTTTTTCCTTTAAAATTTAATATATTATAAATAACTTTTTTTGAAATGCCATAACTGCGATTTTTACACCACTTTATAATTTGATGATACGAATATTTCTCCTCGGAAAGCGCAGTCACGTAACCTTCGAGCAATCTCTCAATTTTAGGAGCCATTTTCAAATAAATCTGTTATTGTACATTCCAGTCAAACCAAACAGTAGTAATCGATTACTCTGAAATTGCCAAATTATTATCTCAAAGTGCAAACGACAAAAATAAATTACAAAATCGTTTCCATCAGTGTGAATGACCTTATGTAGAGAACTCCGTCAATAAAATATATTTTTATAACAAAATTTATATTTTAGTGACCAATTTGCCCAGTTTTGCATTTTTTTCAGCTTCGTAGTTTGACAAAATTTGGTTATCCGTTTTAGCAGAATGTAGCACTTATACGGTAATTTTCAATAAATTTCTTCACTTTCATAATTCTGTATACCAAACCAAATCTGTTATGCAAAAGTATTAATTACATAACTTTAAAATTTTTGCCCATTCACGAAAGAATAGAAGTCTTACATTTGAAAACTGCCATGTGGCTCGTAGATGTTTGCCACATTGGTGATTTGCCCCTTTCGATTGGCTAGCGATTGGTTTCAAATGCGATTTTTAATCCATTTACTGTGTCTAAGCACCGTGCTCTGTTTACCGCAAAGACCAGACCATAAGGTATGATCAGATGACGTCATGAAATATCAAAACATAAAAGCGGCTAGATTCTGACATTCATTTAAAAATTATTTTTATTCGAACAGCAATTTGTATTCGAACCGGATAGTGCGTTTATGAAATATATCTTTCTTTCTTTACTCGAAATCTTGGACCAATTTTTAAGGTTAAAATGTGTCACAAAGTTGCCCCGCAGAGTGGGGTTTTTTATGACATGAAGTATTCATATTTAAGGAAAATTCAGATATTTTATTTCAAAACTGCCTGATGTGTTAAGTATGAATTTCCTTTTACTTCAGGAACTCAACAAAGATGTCATAAAATTTAACATTTTCTGCTTAACTCCTTGTTTAACGAAGCCTTGTCGTTTCTTTTAAAATTTTCGTTTCAAAGCAAATTAGATAACTAGACACTAAGCTATGAAGTCGAAATCTAATAAAAAAGAAAGTTGAAAAAATATAGACGATGCAACTACCCAAGTCATAATGAAACATGAAGGATACAAATAAATTGATTTTGCGAGGGTGAAAATAAGTAACAAGACAAAATATATAAAATAACAAATACCCGGGAAATAACCAAATAAAACACATATATTTCTTTAAAATGCATGAGAAACGGAAAGAAAAATTTTGACAGTAAATCATACAAAGGGACAGAAACTTGAGCTGGTATTTGCAATGTCTGAAGTTTTCAGATATGATAAATTGTTATTCACATGTTTCAATAGTCAGAATGCATTCATAAACTAGTAAAATTAAATAATATATTCAAAAAACATTCAAAATTCATTACCAAACTGTCAAAACTGCATAGCATATTAATAAAATCAATATTTTCCAATTACACTTTTAAACTGCAAAACTGTTTAATAATTCTTTTTGTTTGAGATCAGTTATTAAAACATTCTTTATAAAACAAATGAAGACTAAGAATAAAATTTATGAAGTCATCTCCCAACAAATAAATTCATGAGAAAAACTTAATTGTTATCAGAGGTAAAGAAATTTAGACCAGCCAAAATTTTACAATTGGGTTACAAAAAAACTTTGAAAGAGTACAACAATTTGGGTTCAGAAATAAGGGAGAGTAATTATATTTCATTTGAAAGTACCGTATTTTTAAGACCATAAGACGCATCTCAAATTTATGAGAGGATTTTTAGAAAAAAATATTTTGTATTTTCAAAAAGATAATTTCATAAGGATAATTTCAAGGTTTTTAAGGTTCATAAAGATAATTTCAGTTTCTTACTTAATAAAGATAAAAAATATATTAAAAAATATATATATATAATTGATATAATAAATAAGATATATAAAATTTATATAATAAATATTATTATACAGAGGCTGTTCACACATTTTTAGCGATGTATATTGTATTCACAAAACTAAATTACATAAAATTCTTGTGTTTTAAATGTTCTATTTGACATCCCTTATTCTGAACTATCTTTCGACACCGCAATTTCCAGGATAATAATGAATTTTGAAGTGTCAGAAGAGGTATTCTATCCCATTCCTCCTGAACAGCTTTCCAGAGTCCTGTAAGGGTTTTGGGATGACGTTTGGATAATGATGATTTTAAATGTCCGAAAGCACAAAAATCCATAGGTGATACATAGGGAGATTTAGTAGGTATATCAGTGAAGGGTATGGCCTTGATACCAGTTTTTTGTTCCATTTCTTTTAGGAAATTTACAGTGGATTTTGATGTGTGACTGCTAGCTTTGTCCTGATGGAGTCTCACAGATTGCTGACACTGTGGGTAAAGCGATGGTATTTCATTCAGAAAAATTGGCGATAAAATATGTTCCTGATAGTATTTGGAGTTAATCTTGACATTTTTTTCCACTCTCTTTATTTTTAACTTGCCATTATAAGAAAAACCAGCAACAATCATGAATCCCTTAGAAAAACTTTCTTTCGATTCTTTAAACCATGTACTTAAATTTTTTTCTCCCCTTTTATGATAATAAATGGCTCTTTTTTTTGTTGCAAACATTTAAATACACCCATGATTCATCTATTGTGACAATTGTTTTCCAGTTTTCTTTGGATAAGTGTTTCTCATATAGAATTCTGCAGCGTGTCCTGCGTTCAGCGATATGATTTGGAAGAAGACGCTGCACATTGCGTTTTTTCGCTTTCTTAAGATTTAAATCAACGTTTATCATTTTGTTTCCAGTGGACACAGAGTATTTTAATGATTTTGCAACTTTCCTTTGACTAGGGGGATTTTCTTTTAACATTAAACGACGTACCTTTGCAATAGTCGAAGATGTCCGTTTTTTCCTTGGATACTTGTTTGGAATTTTTGTCCCACTTGAGGCTCCAATTTGACGTTTTTTTCCTTTCTTGTTGACGATATTACCTATCGACGCTTTAGATATCACAAAACCATGACTCTAACAACGTTTTTGGATAACGGAGTATGCATATTTCTCTTCGGAAAGAGCATAAATGTAGCCTTCGAACCACTGCTTTGTTAAAAACGCCATTTTGAATAAAAACAAAACTTTCAAGCAGCAGATTATAATTTTGACTTTTAAAAACATAGTACAATTGCAAAAGTTTCTTTTGCAGGAAACGATTTTTTATTATCGCTTACCAAAATCGTCTAAAAAATGTGCGAACAGCCTCTGTATATATATAATATATATATAATTAATATCAGAAAATTCTGTTAGTCTCTTCTAACGAAACTACCGATGGTAATTAACGTAAGAATACTTATCGTTGCTTACCTCTTTTGTATGTATATATGTATGTATGTGTCATGTATATATGTATCTATATCTATATCTATATATATATATATATCTATATATATATATATATATATATATATATATATATATATATATATATATATATATATATATACATGTATATATATATATATGTATATATATATATATATATACATGTAAGTCAAAATTTTGACGCATTCATTCTGTACTTTTCTGTTTAACTGTTTACTGCTTGTTCAAGCGATACAGACTGGGTTTGGCGCGATGCCAAAATTCGAGAGTTATGGACTCGAGAGTTATGGACGGACGGTTTTACTGTCTAAAATTTTCCTTTTCGGAGGTCCGTTATGGAGGAACGTAATCCTATGTTAATATATATATATATATATATATATATATATATATATATATATATATATATATATATATATATATATATATATATATATATATATATATATATATACATATAATTAATATAAAAATGATGTATTTAAAATTTATGTAATAAATATATATAATATAAATGAATATAATAAAATATTCATTTTATTTTAATGTTACTCTCGGACCATAAGACTAAGACCTAAGGTTTAATTTACTTAGGTATGTTTTTGTTTTCAAAGCGGCAGGCATATTGTCGTGTCGCTACATCCAGATTTTAGTTGCTTGGGCTCGTATCGTAAATTTATTTTTGTTAGTACAATTTGCTTTTATTTTTCTTAGAAATTATTTGGGTGCGTTATGTTTCTATTAATTATTTTGTTGAATACAACCCAAAGCCCTGGATGTCGAATTTAGCAACCGAACAAAAACCAATAAACTATTCTCAATTTTAGATCATGTAATTTAACTCCAACAACTTTCAATCAAGACAAACAAATAGATTTTAACATAACAAAACTTAGTTTATTTACATATTTAATATATACAAGTAACAAAACGAATCTGTTTTTTCCCGAAATCAATTCACAATATTTTTATTTTTCACTAATTGTATTTATTATTACATTGCCAAGGTTAGGGAGCGTCCCGAGCGCAAAAAGCAAAGATTTAACTCTTAGTTCAACACTAAATCACCTTCTCACTAAAAAACTCCTTCCTTACGAAAAATCTAATTTACCTAGCCTGAATTGGAACTGAACAAATCAAATTTGAGATTTAACACTCACCCCAATTGCTTTTCATCAACTCACGTTGCTATCTTGGCCTTCTCGCCTAGCCGAGGGTTCGGCGTCACACTGCTCCACCGGGCAGGGGGCTATCTCTATTTCTTTCACGATGAAGGATCACTTTCTCTCAGTTGATAATTGTAGCCGGGCTTTCCTTGGCGCGTACCTTCACTATTTTGCAATGGCGATGGGGATCTCTTCACGTCGTGAAACGGGGTGCTTGGCTCTCCTCGTCGTGTAACTTCTCGATTTCGTTCTCGATGGGGATTGCTTCTGGGCTGTGGCACGGGAGCTGGGTCTCTTGATCTCTGCTGCAAACTGAGTGCGTACCTCTCTATTTTACTTAGTCAACGCAATTCGTTCTCTATAAGCTTATCGTATTTGAAATCTGGGGAGTTCTTCTCTCTACCCTCGCAGTGGCCGTAACAGGTTTATGTGGAACCCTCAAGTCCACTTAAAGTATAAATTTTTAAGTCGTGCTGGAGATGGGGACCTACAGCTTTCCCGATCAAGACTCTCTCTCTCTCTCTTTCTTCCAATCTCCTTCTATATATTTTATTTTAAATCCCTTTTCACACTTATGACTCCACCTTCTCATAAAACTTCATTCAGTCAATCCGGACACCGTAAACTTTTCATTCGCTATTCTCCCTTCACACTTTCTCATTGGCTTCTGAACTTAAAAACCTCACGCCCTCACTGCCTGCCCTTTTTCGACCACCCAAGATTTTCACGTGGCGATGGGGATATCTGTATACCAAAAATTCAACATAAAAGACCTTTGTAACATGATGTCACTTTTTGGCTCCGTCATCTAATCTATGTCTCCATCTCAGATCTTCCCATCTTCAAATCTCATAAAGCTATCTCGCACAGGCTACGTCCTAAATAACTCTATTCAATAATTACTGTCGGCATTAAGTTTGATTCCGGCCTTTTATCACCAACATGTAATAAATCTAGCTTTTTGTTTAAAAGCGCTTTACTACACATATTTCTTGTTAGAATTCTCCCATACCCACCATGAAAGTCTGTTGGCTATTTTATTAGGGGAGCGCCATGTAGGTGACCCAACATTACTCACTACGAGGGGATAGCGCAGGAACGCCCGACCGTCAGTCGGAATACATACCCAAGTCCACTACGTGAGAGTTCGTGATGTTAACCACTATATGAAGAGGGCAGCACCTTTACATAAGGCTGCTGTGTGCTAACCGTATTCGATTCGCTAACCTCTGGAGAAAATGTGTCTACTATTGACAGCTACATAAATGCTGATAATCCAATAATTACAAGATAAAAAGAATTTTTATATGCCATGTTTTTAAATTTTCTGTTGAATCATATAAACTTGACAATTCTATGTATTAATAAATACTTTTTTTTATTTTTTTTTATGAACTATCCCATCAACTTGAAAGAAAATGAAGTTAATTGAAAATTAACTTGCGTTTAACTTTTCGTTCCCGTCCCGGCCGACAGATGGCTGCACCAGTCTACAAAACAAAATTAACTGAAAATAATAAAAACATGGTAAAATTCTGATTAAATATGGCTAAAAGTATTTAAAAAAATGTATTGTCATCGCGTTCTGAGCTATTCTAAAAGTTTCAAATGTCTAGCTATTCGGGAAGTTAGTTAAAAATCGATTGCAAGATTTGTACTGGATAAACACACACACAAACAAACAAACAAGAAAGCAAGTTAATAAAAACATGGTAAAAATGGCATTTTCGGAGAGCCTGAACTTTTCTGCACCTTGCAACAGGATTCATTTTATAAATTTCGTCCACCAAAGGAATTTAGGAGCGTTTACAGCACGCTAGACCAGATATTTTCCCCGAATGATTTAAATTTTAAAATAGTATTTGCATTTTTTAATAAATGAAAAATGCCCCGAGGTGTAAAATTTATTTCTATTTTACGAAGTACAATTTTAAAAAATCTTTTAATCCAAGTCGGCAATCCTTGAACAAATTTTCTCCATAGGTTAACATTGAGGTGCGCGAATCCAATGGGGTTTGTACATATCAGCCTTTATGCCTACTTATTGAATCTCGCTTAGCAGTAAAATCCAGTTATATTAAGCAATCCTCAAATCTGGAAGGCTGACAAAAGCGGCTATGGTCACAAAATGCATCAAAATCATTTATTGGTGTGGATTAGAAAGGTACCGAAAAAAATCTCTTTGTTCGATAAACGAAAAAGGAATGAGAAGTGTGAGAAAAACGGAGAAATTACAACAGCAGAAAAAAAAATATGATGAAGTTGGTACAGTGACTAAAATATAAATTAGAGAACTAAGATGGCCTGGGGGGCACATTCACGGAATGAAAATTTAGGGGCGAAAATGTCTTCGTTTCGAAACCTCTGGGTGTTAGACCCCGAAAACGACCAAAATGAAAATGGAACGGGTATGTAGGGTATAGGCAAGGGAAAATGAAAACAAAGAACTTTTTTTAAAAAATGAAGCCCAGAACCGTGGTGAATCGGGGAGCGTCCTGAAATAGACTCAGCTCCCAAGGAGGCCGTCAAGTCGAGAAGTGATGGTAATAGCTCTCGAAGAACTAAAAAAGCGCAAAGCAAAGCTTACGTGGGAATTGTATTAAAAACGGATATAAAATACAGTGTGTTTCAAAAAGACTCACCCGATTTGAAATGAGTATATTATGAAAAATATTGAACATAGAAAATTAAAACTAATTTTATATTACATGGCTAATCCTAAAGCTTTTTTTACAAACCAAATTAAAGGTTCTCAATATGCCCACCTTTGGATGCACGTCATATGCCTATACGGTACGCAAATTCGTCCCAAACTTTTGCGAGCATGCCTGCATACACTGCTTCCACGGCTGTTATGCGTACGCAGACAACAAGTGTCTTGGGATTGTTTATACCATCGCCTAATGCTCTGAGAGGTAGGAACTTCAATCTACCATGGTTTTGTCGACGAAATTCACGCTGAACAGTTGTTACGGACTCACACTTCGCAAAGCGTAGAACACAGAATGATTTCTGTTGTGCAGTCGCCATCTTTGCAAACACTGAAGTGGCGGGCGAAGGAAGAGCGTTAGCGCTACTTGTCGGCAACTGCGTGAAACTCGAGGTTCCTCCCTTTCTGCCTATACATTATTCGATGAAAACGGATTAAAAGATGAATAGTTAGGATTTTTTTAAATCGGATGATTCTTTTTGAAACACCCTGTACAAAAAATACATAACTTCTAAATACCTTTATATACCGTGGGTTTCTGAATCATCTTTCTTATTTTGAAGATTAATATGCATGAATTTTGTGCATGTGTATTTATGTATATTTTTATTACCATGTTTTTATTAACTCGCTTTCTTGTTTGTGTGTGTGTGTGTGTGTGTGTGTTTGTCCAGTACAAATATTGCAATCGATTTTTAACTAACTTCCCGACTAGCTAGACATTTGAAACGTTTAAAATAACTCAGAACATGATGACAATGCATTATTTTAATACTTTTAGCCATCTTTAAGCAGGATTTAATTCATTTTCAGTTAATTTTGTTTTGTAGACTGGTGCAGCCATCTATCGGCCGGGACGGGAACGAAAAGTTAAACGCAAGTTAACTTCCGATTAACTTCATTTTCTTTCAAGTTGATGGAATAATTCATCAAAAAAAATTAAAAAAGTATTTATTAATACACAGAATTGTCAAGTTTATATGATTCAACAGAAAATTTAAAAATATGGTATATAAAAAGTTCTTTTTATCTTGTAATTATTATGCATGAATTCTAAGCTTTGTAGAAAATTTCATTGCATAGAAATACCGTTAAACAATACCTCGTAATATGGATTCTCTACTATTCATAATATGGAGACAACTATATGATTGTCAAAGTATCCATACGAAATGACTTTTTATTGAATCCAACGGATGCTGCGACACAAAGTTTCAAATTTCCACAGATGTTACAGTTAAATAAATCATCGATTTATTGAAAAAAAATTTTGTTTCGTAAAGTAAACTATTTTTAGCTTTTGGGAGACGAAATTTTCTTAATACATTTTGATACAGAAAAATTATGTTTAAATATTTATCAATGATTATTTAATGAATTTGATTATTTATTGAACATTTATTTATTGAATATATATATTGTCGCGTAGATTCGAATTTATATCACAGGAAATCAATGCGAGAGCTGCACTAGAGAACTTTATTCAACCTGAACTGAACGCTAGCTCGACTTATATACAGTCACCGAACTTTCTGGAACGGTAGAAACTAGAATTAGCATTTAATAAATTAGCATATAATAAATTAGAATACGATAAATTAGCATATTAGAGCATTCTGAATAAAACGAGAAATGATAACAAAGGAAATTTGAAGAAAAGCAACTTGCATCCAGCGGGGCTTGAACTCATCACCTTCAGAACCACAGCCAAACACCTTATGTATGTGCCACGACAAGTACGCACTAGATTCGCTACAATATCAATATATATATATATATATATATATATATATATATATATATATATATATATATATATATATATATATATATATATATATATATATATATATATATATATATATATCGGCTGTCTTTGGCAGTTTTTCTGGCTGTCCGGATTTTTCTGGGTGTCTTGGCAACCCACAAAAAAAATCTATAGCAGGCCGCTATTTACATGCCCCTGTTGTAAGACATAGCTTCCTACCAAAGTTATAGGATTCGACCAGTCTTTCATGAAGTATGTACAAGCTAAAATAGATCTCAACGGAGCGGACCTACTTGCAGACTAGTGGTAGCCTAGTGGTAGCGCACTGGGCTTCGTACTAAGAACGCCATTAAATACCTTCGTGTCTAGGACGGATATGGGTACGTTAAATTCGTAGACCAGACAGTCCTTCCATGAGGTCAGTGGGTGAGGAAAGGTGTTAGCCCTCCAGATAAGGCCCTCAGGGGTGCTGGAACAAAATTGAGATGGCACCAAATGAGTAATTACTCATCTGTAGGATGCTCCCAGATTAAAAGTAGCCAACAATTTTTTCGGTATACAGTGCGAATGTCTCAGGACAGGTGCCTCACCATTAGCAAAAAAATATCTCCACAGAGCCATATTTATGTATATTTCCCAATTGATTAACTGATTTCCTACCATTCCAAATTTAACAAACGCCGTTTTCGATTCTTACCAACGCTGAACTGAAATTCAGCAACACGTGTTAACAACGAAAGAAGTCCACACACACAAAAAAAACTCTTCTTCAGAAATGTTTTTTCGACAACTAAATAACTGCTTGATACTTCTGTCCCGAGGTGATAACTTCTTTTCTATTCCCCATTGTCAAATTTTTGTAGCACTTTCCTTTGATAACACGAATACTACTTAAACGCACATTCATCTTTTTTTGTGCAATAAAATACATTTAACAAACACCATTCAAAACACGATAATATCTCATTGGTAAATCGATGTGGGGCATTTCCTGCCAAACAATGCGAAAAAAAAAAACACGTTTCCTTTTCTACCATTCAGAAAATGCTCTGTGTTCGTTGAAAAAGATAAATGTATGCTTTATTTTCCCCCGAAAACGTCAAAAACATCCATTATGTTCTTAAACACTTTTCTCTAAAAGTGGCTCTTGAATATTTTTGAATAACTCTGTATTATTGTGTCGTGAAATTTTTTTTCAAAGCTCTGAGTTTTTCTGTCCTTTATTCCGAAATTAGTCATGCACGATGTGCTGATAACATGTTTCCAAATATAAAAGTTCCTTGTATTTCTACATGAAGGAATTTTTTCCCGTTTTTTAGCAGTACTCTTTGAAATTGCTCTTAAAATTACGGTCATCAAAGGGTAATTGCGTGGTTTTTAGATGTTCATGCTGAAAGAACAATATTCAGCGCAAAACTTCTAGATGTTGCAGCATCTTATATAAAATTGTATTCTGTAAAAGAAATGAACCTCTCACTTCCCAAAGCGGTTAAACAAAAAGTGTGGAAAAGTGATAAAATAATATGCATTGTTTTTGGAAATTCCTCTGAAAATATAAACGTTGTAGAATGTATTATTGCAGATGTAGCTTTTATCTGACGACATATAAAGTATATAAGATAGAATATGCTTGGAGTAATCATTATTATTATTACAATTTTGGCTTGACTAAGGAACTTAATTGATATGGCAAGTGAAAAAAATAATTATCATCCAATTACGTCTTCAAATTATTTTTTACTACAAAACAAAATTTGAAATTATTGTTTAATAATTCACAAGTAGTTAATTCTGCAGTAGTTCGACTGCAACCGACTCATTTATTTTACTTTTTAATGTAGGATTACGTTCATCCATAACGGTCCTCCGGAAGGCAAAATTTCAGACTCTAAAACCGTCCGTCGTCGCGAGTTATAATTTTGGCAGCGCGCCAAACCCAGTCTGTATCACTTGGGCAAACAGTAATCAGTTAAACAGAAAAGTACCAAAATGCTCCGAAATTTTGACATACATATATGTATATATACATACGTACTTATATATAGATATATATATATATATACATAGCACATACATACATATATACATACAAAAGGCGTAAGCAACGATAAGATACAAAAGAGGTAAGCAACGATCCTACGTTAATAACCCATGGTATTTTCGTTAGAAGAGACTACTTGATTCCTTTTTTTGATTTTTTGCTTTTTTTAAATAGATCTTTAGAGCTATGCTCGCGTTTTTCAAAACAGTTTGAATTTCGTGTATTGTTAGAAATTTTAAAAAAAATTAAATGCACAGTCAAAATTTTATGAACAAAAAATTTTAAATGATTAAAGATTTCACTCTATTTATTTGATAATTTTATTCATGTGGGGGGGGGAGGGAAATTCAAAACATGTATTTGCTAATCTGAGAATATAAATATTCCGGGACTAAAATTCCGTTCTCCCTCCCCCGACATATATTTCAAAAAATGTTTATAATTGTCTATTAATACACATCAAGTGTTTAGACCCTGTAAAAAAACTCTAAAAATTTAAAACATATGAAAAACAACGACCAGTTTATTTAAATACGAACTTTCAAATGAGAAAAGCACAAATCAATAACCCCGATGGAAGTTTAAAAAGAGTTTATAGTATTCCAGGGGTCTATTGGGGGTATATCATAATTTTTTTCTGTTTTAAAACTTAATTTTTTTAGGAATGTAATTATTAGATAATAATATCCGTTTTAATATGTATAAATACAGATTTGCATAGGGCGGAGTGGTCCACGCATATAAAGTCGAATGTCATGACGCTTTTGTATATGTTTGGAATGCCACCGTCGGCTTTTATTTGTGAACTAACACTAGGCAGAACTGGGGGAAATCCACTGGACCTTAAACAGCACATGGGTCCTCCCGATGCAACCAATCAGAAGCAGTTTCGTTTTTCTCTTGGCGATGTTTCTCTTGCAATTACAATACGTGTTTCTGGAATCTTGTTTATATTTGAGAAATTAAAAATGAAAATAGTACAAAAATAATAAAACATAAAGCTAAGGAACCCCTTTTTCTAATTTTTTGTTCATATTCTTAGTCAAATTGTTATCTTTAAGTGTTTTATGTGCAATATTAGTATTATAATTATGTTTTATGCTGTAGAGAAAATTGTGATACATTTATTGAATATATTATAGAGAAAAATGTGAGGGGGTCGATGAAGAAAATCATTCTTTTTAAAGGGATCGATGCAGGAAAAAGGTTGGGAACCCCTAATCTAATAGCTGCTCCTGTGCAGAGATAGAAATAGTTTGTTGCGTTTTCATAACAGGAAGGAAGTTACTTTTCGGTTAATGGGGCGCCAGTCTAAATTGAGCGCCAAACCACCAAATGTGGTAATATGTTTATTTCACGTCACGAGTAACTATTTAATGGTGTTATCGACAATAAGCGGAAGAACATCGATGCAAAATAGCGAAATAAACGTCAACGAGGCACTGCCTGCCCTCACCTAGATTTGTGCCTATTTGAATTAATGTTGCGTCTATTGCATGAGATGACGCAAATATGTTTTTCGCCAATTTTAAACGAAATCGGCAGCTTTATGCTTCCTGTGTAATCTGAAATTAATGTGATATCATATATTTTGCCTTTTTATTATTTGTGAATTTCTGTACTTGTTTCTGTTTTTTTTATTTATTTCGGATTTAATAAAATAGCCATTCTTTTACTAGATCCAAAAAATTTTCTATCTCCGGTTAGATTTTGCGCCAACATTTACGTTTCGAGCGTAAATGTTGGCGCAAAATCTAATCTATCCCAGTACCCCGTTAGCCGAAAGGTACTGGGAAGGAATCTTAATTGTTATAAATTTCATTATTTAATTTTCCATAGTATTAAACGGAGAGAAACAAGAAAGACCCAAAACGCTACTTTTATGTGGCCAAAGGACTGAGATTCGAAATTTTGAAAATCTGAGGTTCTAGAACGATGAAGATTATTTTCTGCTATGAATACGCTATTCACAGTTAAATTTCGATTACAGAACAAAACAACTCTTGGCGAAATGGTAGAAACGTCGATTGATATCGGAGGTTTAGCGGCTGTAGAGCTAATAATTATTTCGAAATGCAATCAAAGTTTGGAAATCCATTTTTCATTCTTTATTAAACTTAAGCCCATTTACTTTATCTCTTTGTCATTAAGGACTTACAATGATTTCAACCACTATGTTGAATAGGCGTATCGTCGGGGGGGGGGGGGGCTCAACTTGAAATAAATTAAAACGTTAATACATGTACAGTTAAAACCGGAAAATTATAGAAAACTTTTAAGAAAATTGGTTTTTTTCCCGCTTTTTCAAAGTGTGAAACTGAAGTTTCCGATTATGTTTTTAGCCTTAACATAGATTTTAACAATGATATGATCCATAACAAAAATTCGTTGCTGTATTTTTTTCTCATTTTATTTATATTTCATTTATTTTTCTCGTTATATAACTTTTGAATACTACTCAAACATCAATTCTATTGTTATTCAAGTTTAAGAAAATCATAATATTTCATATTTTAAGGACCGCCAGGCAGTCAGTGCGCGGAAGAGGGCCCTAACTGAATTCAATTCGTGCCCCCCCCCCCCACACACACACACATACACCAAAAAAAAATTAGAAGCACTCTACGCCTATGCTATGTTGGATAATTTTGTTCCGGAGGAGATAATGGTGTAAATATGGATTTATGTGAGTATTTACATCAACTGAGGAAATACATTTTTGATTCCATAGTCCAAAAGTTAGTTCAGCTATGAAGTGTATAATGCTTACATTGAAATCAAAATATGTGTTTGACCTTCGCTTACAAAAAGAATTCTGTAATAAGTACACAACTCGAAGAAACGATTCAGAATACTTTATACAATATGCTTAATACTAATCTATGCTATTGAACATTTAACTGTATGAAACAGACTTTGAAAATGATTAATTATAATTATCTTCTTTGTTAATAAATTGCTGTTAGAGATATAAATATTCATTTAGTTCATCTGGTATATAAAAATTTTAGAAAATTTAATAAATTAAGAGTAAAACATTTTCCTCTTACTATAAATAAGCTATAGACGACTAGGTTACTCTTTACTTATTATTACATCTTAATTTATACACTTTTGATAGGTTTAATTAATGTTTAGATTTAGGCGGAGAAAGCTGCATTTTAAACTAAAGTATAAAATTCTCCTCAATTCCGTTTAAAGAATACCTATAGTTTAAGACCCAGTAAATTAGAATCCTTTATAACAGTATTCAGTCAGCGGAAATTAAGTTTGTGGGCACAGTTAATTAAAGATCAGACTTAGAAAGTAAAGGAATGTACCCTACTAATTTTTGAAAAGCCATGGTTGTATACTTGTAAGCACAAACATTAAGGTGCATGTCTTATTGAAGTGCTTAGGATGCCAAAACACCTGCTTTAGACGCATTCAGTGCAGTGCTGAAATTGTCGTAATTCGTTTATAAATTACAACTGCAAAATTAGCATATTTTAAACTTAGGATCAACCATTAATTCGGTGATTTTAACCCTTCGTGGTACAACCTCAGTTTGACAGTTTTCTTTCAAAGTCGCTACTTTATTTCATTCTTCATACATGTATGGTTAATTCCTTTTTAAATTCCTTTTTTATGGTTAATTCCTTAGTAACAAAACATTTTATAATGCATATTAGTTTACACTGTATACTCTTTTTATGAAGTGATTGTAGAGTTTTTAAGTTATTTATATACTTAATTACAAAACTGATAAATAATAGTATATATCAATTATATTTTTACTGCAGTATTGGAATCTAAGGAGACAATCTTTATAATATTAGATTAAAAACTAAATAGACCAACTCTCACTTCTTCTACAACTCATTTTAATCTCGTGTTAGTCTCTGATTTTATGGTTAAAGGGTAAGGGTTAAGGTTCTGTTTATGACAGTAATTTGAAGTAACCCAGAAGAAAACTACTACTGCTTCAGTGTAATAAAAAATAATCGTATAGAAATCTAAGTGTGAAGTATTTTCGAAGACATACAAATACCCGCAGGTTGTATTTCAGTCTCGCTTTAGTCTCTGGGTTTAGGGTTAAGCGTTAATGTACTGTTTTTAAAAGTAATTTGCAGCAACCCAGTTTGAAACCACTACTTTTGTGTAATAAAAAATAACAATTTAGAAATTTGAGTCTCAACTACTTTCGAAGACATACAAATACCCGCAGGTTACATGTATTTCTCATTTCTGTTCAGCAAAATATTACACAAATGTATATTTTTAAATGTGTTGACGTATGTAAAGTATCTTAAAGCAGTGAGCTTTAAATAAAGTAATTGTGCACTTGCGGAATATTCCAGCAATTTTCTATGAATGGGACATTTTATTTTTATTCTACAACACGTATCAAAAGTAATACATTCAAATAAACTGTTAAAACTTTTATGAATATAGCTATATCAGTTCTTACAGTGGGTAAAGTATAGCATAACAAATGTAAGTACTACCGACTTTAGGAACACAACGATTACTCAACTACCAAATGTCAAAGGGAAATACGAATTACCCTTGCAGGATCAATTGCTGTCCCAGCTTTGTGAATTCACTTAATCGTTTAGATCTGATAAAACTGAAAATAAATGCTGCTTAACCTTAACGATATTTAATCAAACATTCAATAAATGCTTTCCACCTTGAGATTTCTCGGAAAAAAAATTTTTTTCGGCGCTAAGTGCTCATGAAGATATAAATCCGGGCCCACGAGTAAGCTAACAATGAATGTTTTATTATCTTTTAACAATGGTTTTAGAAATATAAAACACATAATTTTATTTATAAATCAAATTAAACATAAAGATAACACGAAATACACTATAAAAAGTTTGCGTACAAATAAGAAAACCTGAAAAAATATAATAGTCATTGACTGTTACTAAAAGTTTAGTAACTGGTCGGATAGCCCTTACGTCTAAGGACCTCCATCAATCGTTTCTGCATAGATTGAACCAGTTTGAATGTTTCAATAGGAGATATATTATTCCATTCCATAATGATAATCTTTTTCAACATCTCTTTCGATGCTATGGAATGTTGACGAATCCTGCTCTCTAGTACATCCCACAAATGTTCGATGGGATTTAAGCCAGGTGATTGTGGAGGAGTATGTAACTGATTTTTGATGTTGTACATCAACCAGAGCTTCACATTGTGGGCAGTGTACTTTGGATCATTGTCCTGCTGGAACCTCAAGTCGTCTCCAAGGCCCAGGTTTTGAGCACTTACTTTTAAATTTTCTTTTAAAATGTTCAAATATGCCATATGATCCATTGTAGATTCCAGAAATACCAGACGTCCCACGCCATTGGCTGCCATACACCCCCAAACCATTATACCACCACCACCGTGCTTTACTGTAGGCACGAGATTCTGCTTCTCCTAAGCCGTACCTGTCTTTCTCCACACCAGCTTACGTCCTTTAATCCCAAAAATGCAAAACTTGCTCTCATCTGTGAAGAGTACCTTTTCCCAGAACTCCAGAGACTTATTTACATATTCATTTGCGAAGAGTAGACGTTTTTTGCTTATTGATGACCGATATGTGTGGCTTTCTACGTGCTACACGGCCATGATAGTCGGTTTTTTCAAAATCTTCCGTATAGTATCTTCATGAATCATTTCCTCAAACCTCTCTCTAATTTCATTTACAATTTGAGATGCAAAGAATGAGAGAATTCTTGGATTTAGGCCTACGGACTTCAGGACAAAACGCTTTTCACGTGGTGTCAGTTTAGTGAGACGTCCAGAACATGGCTTCGAGGTAATAGATTTTGTTGAATTGAAATTATTGATTACTCTTTGAATAGAGGAATGAGTTCTTCCAAGAGTCTTGCCGATTTCCCGAAGAGTTTTGCCTTTATTCTTCAGTTTCAAGATAATTTTCCTTTCTTCAAGAGTAATCTCCTTTCCTTTTTGATTCATTTTAATTTTCCACAATTTACCATCAAAAAAGCTTTGGAAACGAATATTGGGGTAATCTTCTTACAAAACTTTAGCAAAATGAACAACATCGCGTATAACTGAATTGGGTATATTAGTTTACTGTATTTGTACGCAAATTTTAACTGGTATGAATTCATACAATTTTTAAAATTATTTTTTTATTTTAAAACTTGCATGTTATATTTTGAAAACCATTGTTAAAAGGTAATAAATGATTCGATCAGTACAAGAAAAGAAAAGAAAGTCGATAAATTTAGTGTAATATTATTTTTTTTTCGTGCTTGAAAGTTTGGTTTTCGCTTGTATGCAGACTTTTTCTGGCAAGTGTATCTAGTTTAATGCAACTGTCCGTTGTGACTTGCTTTCACAACGTAAAAATGACGTATATAGCATACGAATAATAGAGCTTCAGAGTTAGCCCTTTCGTTAAAGCCCTTAAGATGTTGTTATAATAAGCGATTAAATATCAGTAGAAATAGGGCATGGGCTACGAACATCACGGGAGGGCAAAATAAACCCATTTGCGCCCTTTACACGTACGCTGTTGGAGTGCTTGGAGCGTACGGGATTGCGCGCGGGAAAACTTGCAGTACGCTCAAAAGCAGCTTTCTCTTCCTCTCCGACACCTTCACACGTGCACTCAATATCACCCTTTACACGTACGCTCTTTCCCGCGTGAAACCACAATCCCACATGATTGAGTGCACGTGTGAAGGTGACGAGAGGAAGGGAAAGCTGCTTTGGAGCGTACTGCAAGTTTTCCCGAGCTCAATCCCGTACGCTCCAAGTACTCGCGGAAGAGCGTACGTGTAAAGGGCGCTAATCGCGCGGGATAGTGGTTTCACGCGGGAAAGAGCGTACGTGTAAAGGTCGCTATTGACTAGATTCTGCAGTTCAGCCGAAATAATTCCCATTCTTATTGGACAATGGGTTTAGCACGTAAGTTGATATTCGTAACTGACTATTCCTTTTGAAACTTCTTACGCTGAGACTTTGACATAGAAAAAGCATTAATTTTATTTTTAGTTTTAACATTATTCAACAACTGTTAAGTTTGCTTTTTCAAACAAAAGAAACTAACGGAAAAATAGTCGGTCAGATTGTTTGTTTTGACTTTGAGTATATACCAAAGGCATATCTAATCCACCCGGAAAATTATCTGTGGCTCCTTTAACTATGCACAGACAATCTGCAAAGTTTTTTTTGACAGTTCTGCCCTTGTTTTGTAGAATATTCCCTGAGCTTACACACTCCGTAAAACGGCTTATTACTAAGAAGCGTTTGTCCACGAATCTACGGAAAAATTTCTGCTACTGAATCATTCGTTACTTTCACAGATCGTGCTTGGCTCGAATCCCAACGATGCCATTAAATACCCTCCTGTCTAGGCCGGATATGGGCACGTAAAATCTGGAGACCGGTAAGTCCTCCTATGACGTCAGAGATGGTGGGAGAAGATACGACTCCCTAGATGTCGCCTCTGGGGGTGCTCTATCTAAATTGTGGTGGCAGCCTATTCACTGGTAGGGATTCAATCGTGGAAAGACTTAGTTGCTATGTCGGGTCCTGTCTGGTACATTGGAAACATTTGATCAGTCAATTAGGCGTAACATCGATTATTACCGTATTTTTTGGATGAGACGCACCGGACGATAAGACGCATCTCAAATTTATGGGAGGATTTTTCGAAAAGAATATTTTGTATTTTGTTAGGTATATAAAGATATTTTCAATTTCTTACTTAATAAAGATAAAATATATATATATATATATATATAATACATAATACACACACACATATATATATATATATATATACACATATATATACAATAAAATTTGCCATCACACCCTGTAGTGTCTCAACAGAAATCGATTCAGCTGCCCAACAGATCGCCGACTGAAGCTCGTCCAGTGTGGTGGGATGGGTCCTGTAGACAGTATCTTTTAATGTGCTCCACAAAAAATAGTCACAAGGACTATTGCCTAAGGAGTGCCTGCACCAGTAAATTGCAGTACATTTGGCTAACAGTGCCATCTTTTAGCAGCTTTTGTAATTATTGCGAAAATTAGTATATAAAATTCTTACAGCTTTCACGATAAATATACTGTTTGTTGCATTCTTCTACAGATCTTTGCTTTCGAGATTTTAAATTTTGAAATCAGGGATTATTCATTTATTTTATATATATATATATATATATATATATATATAATAAAATATTCATTTTATTTTAATGTTACCTCGTACTATAAGAGGCACCCCAATTTTAAGTCGATTTTTTATTAAAAAGGTGGGGCTTATGGTCTGAAAATACGGAAATTAGGCCACGCGTTAGATTTCATCTTGAAAATTCACTAATGGGATCTTCCAATCAGTTAGTAGTTTCAAAAGTCCCATGGAGTGAATTTTACTGCTGTTCCTATGCACATCATTTTTAATGGTAGCAGGTCTTTTTATGACGTTCCTATACTGTCAGTTCACGACATGTTCTGTGGAATAAATTACGATGTTATGAGGACAAATTAGTTATCTTCAATTTGACCTAAGTTGAAGACCTTGACTGAGAAACAGTAAGAGATGTCAGCATTGACGTCATTTATGCACCTTACTTTAATTCTTGATTAATCGAATCTCAACAGGCATCTTGAAGAAGTAAAAGAACGAATGTCTGATATCGCAAGACACCCATTCGTGAAAAAAAATTCTTTTATTTCCAATGGCTAGGCAAATATAAAGGTAAGAAAAGTACAAACAAATAAACAAAGGATGTACATAAAAGTGACCGAAGTCATTGCCTCAAAAGTTCTCTAGCGCGCCAATAAAGCGCCGTTTCAGAGTCACCAAAAATGATGCACAACGACGGAGGTGGTCTCGATTCATTGGATCTTTCGAATTACAAAGAGGGCAGCCAGAGCCCGAAAAAATTCCAATGCGTTGAGATGCTCTGCCAGGCAGTCATGACCAGTCAAACGCCGGAACTGAGCAACAGCTTCCCGACGGGGACTACTGGGGATTGCTAGGAGATCTTCAATATTCCAACGCTTTAACTTCACCCTATCTTGAATTTGGGATTTATAACTTTTTTCTAATATTTGTTTGATATGTAGCTTGATAGAATGGAAAGATAGGGCCGAAAATTGTGCTTGTTGTAGTCACGAGCCCTTTTTCGCGAGGCTGTCATCCCTTTCGTTCCCAAAAATGCCACAGCGACCTGGTATCCACTGAAAAACCACACGTTTAGTTTTTAAAGCCAACTCCCGTAGATAATGCCGACATTGGGAGATTTCCTCTGACGAGGGGGGGGGGGGTCGAGGAGCTAATGGCCTGTAATGCAGCTTGTGAATCAGAAAAATGACTACTCTAGCAAATTTATCCTCAGAAATCAACAAGTATTTCAGAGCAATTCGGATAGCTTCCACCTCTCCATCAAAAGCTGTTCAAAATTTCCCTGCAGACGCATAAAAGGAGAATAAGCTCGAAAAGGCTCCTGAGCCTGCAGTAGTTAGATCTTCATAAAAGGAACCATCCGTGAATACGTGAAACCACTCAGATTTTGGGCATCGCATATTGATAGTATCTAGAGCATAACACCTCAAAACATCTGTAGAGTTCTTCTGCTTGAATAGTGGTTCATGTGAGAGGTTCGCTGGGGGTGCAACGTAGACCTACCTCCTTGTGGTGCACCCTTGACAACGTTCTAGAACGGCAAAGTGGTCTACAGTTTTCGGCATGTTTCTCCGCTGTCATTTTGTCAAAGTTCGGGGAAAAAATAGGAGTTTACATTCGAAAGAAGTCTATCAAAGGCATGAATGGTTCATTGGCGTCGCATACGTACCTTTCTCTAATTTTGTATTTGATGATTTTTAGCAGGCAATTCAAAGATGTTAAAGAGCAGTAACACAGTAAAAAAATTAATTTACCAACTTCTGAGTTCCAACATTGAGAACAAGAATTTCAGTTTTTCTAAGATTTTTTTAAATTCCCAATTGGTAGAATTTCAGCCGACGGGTGCAATAGTAAAACAGCAAGGACTAACTGGCACAAGGTTTGTGCAACTGGCGTCACGGAGGGGCAATTATTCAAGCGGTTTGCCGATCAGGAAAAGATCACTAGCATTATAACCGGACAATGGGTGGGGCTATTGAAGATGAGACTGAAGTCGTTTTCTTCCTTCTCTGACTATCTTATGCTTAATCGTAATCAGGGTGGTCATTAAATTTGCACTTCGTTGCCTGATGATTTATCTACAATTTAGTTTGATGTGTTGAATCATAAAAACTAATGGAAAAAAATTATCGTTTTGCTTATCTGCTTTAACGTCGTTTTGAAAAGCCAATTAAGAAGGTCAATGTTTAATTCCAAAAGCAAGTTCTAACCATCCCTAAGCCACCTTCGAGTATGCGTAGACAATCTCTGTTTGCTTACAGTCCTGCCCACACCTTATAAAAATATATTACTCCTCGACTCTTACCTTCTGGTGTTATTATTTCAACCGCCCTAAGACGACAAACAAATAAAGAAATTATTGAGGGATGACTTCGAAAAGAAGAATAAAATAAGGCACTCCCACTTATTATTGCACGACATCATTTTTCTTTTTTAAAAAAGGTATTCTCAACTTTGAATTTCCTTTATTTCCAGGAACTAATTCTCCGAAGTTTACTTTCTTGTTAGACCTCTCTTTTCGATTGATTCAATTTCTGTTTTTCATCTTCGCTTGGCTGTAACGACCTGATATCTAGCGGGCTTTCATTTATCCTTTAGTTGACATTTGAAATAGTTCTGTACTTTATCTTACATGGCATCTGTCTTTTCTTTCTTCCGAGAAACTTTTTTTCCTGTCTGTAGAATATTGTTCCATTGGAGTGCTTAGAGGTCTTTGCTTCCTACCTGTTCTTTATTTTTCCCCTTTCGATTTTTTCCTCTTTCCTTAACAAAGAGAATGTTCTATTTAAAGACATCGAATGACATAAAGATTGAAGTATTTATTGCTTAAAACCCATTGTCTGGTGCTTTGGCCGGATGAGAAATGTGGCTGCAGTTTATTGCGCTTATCTCTTAATAGCGTATTTTATCATGAAGTAGTTTCCGTTGTTTTATAACAGTATCCACTGTGACACAGTTCCTCTTGTAATGTGAGACGTTTGTTCTTGAAATGCGTTCTTTGCTTTATTTAGGCACATACTAGCTGAATACCCGTACTTCGCTACGAATACATTCAAATTAAATACAACGATCAATGTATGCAATTGGTGTAATATATATATATATATATATATATATATATATATATATATATATATATATATATATATATATATATATTTATAAAAAAATCCTAACGGATATTTTTACAGACAAAATAATGTAGCAGAAAATATTCAAATTAAATCTAATAGAACATACTAAAGAATATAGTACAGTTTGAGGAACATATCTTTTAATGTATTTTAATATTTTTTTGGATAATGTCTAATCCGTCTGCCACATTAGCAAGAAAAAAAAATTTTTTTGTCTATTTCGTTGTTATCACGTGACGATAAATTAATTTAAACTACTAGAAAAAGAAATCACATGATCATCATTTAATAAATTAAATTCTAAAAATTAATTTTTAAAAATTCACAAAAATCAAAAAATGGAGGTAAAGATTCGAAAATGATTTCATTTTAAATGAAATTTTATGATCTTTCTCGTGATATAAATTTTATAACTCTCCAATTATTATTTTAAATGCAAACTTGTAAAAACACAAAAGCAGCTTGAAATTTAAAAAAAAAACTAAGAAGAATTTTTCAAAAATCTTTCTTAGTGCACCCCTACACTATAAGAAGAATCGCCATGCAAAATTTCAGCCCTTTTTGTCCAGCGGTTTGGTCTGTGTGTTGTCTGTCAGTCAGTCAGTCAATCAGTCAGTCAGTCTGTTACGAATGTGTTTTATATATATAGATTACAGGTACCCGGAATTAACGAACTTTTCTCTGGTCCTAACTTGAGTACACTATACTTCGTGCAAAATCTTACCTTTATAAAGAATGTGTTTCTCGATTCAATGGATAACAATATTTTTCACAAAAACGATTTTGAGCTATTCCCATCCTCTTTATCCAAAGTCCTGGATAAGTCAAAAAAAGTCATTTTTCTGCCCTTTCAGCATCGAATTAAAACTTTTTCAGTTGTTATGTCCAAAAAATACATTTCTGAACTCTGAAGTGTCGAATTAAGGAATTTTCAATAGTTATGTAGAAAAATAATTTTTAGCATTCCTTGCATTGTGCATTTTCCATAAGTCAAAAAGCATATTCTTCCTGCCCTTTCAGAATCGAATTAACGCATATTCCGTTGTCATATCAAAAAATACTTGTTCTGAAATTTTATTGTTGAATTAGTACATTTTCCATAGTTATGGCGAAAAAATATTTTTTCCTCCACCCTGAATAAACGCTTTTTTTCCGTATTTATGTCGAAAAAATTTTTATAAACATCTACCTAGACCTAAAGAATTTCGATTTTAATCATCTAGGACGAAAAATAAAGAACTTTAAAATTTTCGCCTCATATCAGGATGCTGAATTTGGAAAGTCTTACTTGAGAAATAATTCGGGTATCGAAGGTCCGTTCAGTTGTCATATAAAACTCCACGTCTTAGTACTACACATATCACTCACTAGCAGTGATATAATTAGGGCTACCATAATATCTGGACTGTAAAGTTAAACCTTCTTTTGCTAGATTTAAAGATATTTTATGATATCTAGCCATGGAAAACTGTATACAGACATATAAACATTCTTATTGCCGTGGGAATTGTAAGTTTCACATGTTTCAGCCATCTTTTACCCACGTTTCCTAGTATAAAATATGTAATTAGATTGTAAGTGTGAATATGATTAGAATGAATATTAATGATATATGAATATATAATTAAACTGAATACAGACGATATATGAATGTATAATTAGGTGTTTGAATATATAATTGGTCGAATATAAAAGATTTTATTTATTTTAAATACATCACAGTATATAATAAACAGAGCTCACAAATTTAAACTTGTGAAGCCTGATAGGTGTATATGCGAAAAGTGTGCCTGGTGTAGCCTAGTGGTAAGCGCGTTAGGCTTCGGGCAGGGGGCTCGCAGTTCGAATCCTGACTAAAGCGATTAAATACCTTCGAGTCTAGGCCGGATAGGGGAACGTTAAATATGTAGAATGGAAAGTCCTTGTAGGAAGTCAGTGGGTGGAAGAAGGTACGAGCCCTCCAGATGTCGCCTACTCGGTCAAAATAGAGGTGGCACCTGGTTAACCCATTAACCGCTGGTGTTGCGTTGACGCAACGGTCAAAATAAATGCGTATAAAAATTTAGCTATCAAATGAATTTTATGTTAACAGAAGTTTTTGAGTAGGGTTAATAATCGAATTGAAAAATATTTGCCTTCAACTGTTCTTTTAATTAATTAGCGAGTTCCAAACTTAGACAGGTAGTTAAGCATTTTTGAACGAGAACTTTCTCCTGGTCTTTTTCACAGAAGAAATATAGGGAGACAAACGTGAGATTTAGGGGTGATTTATTTTTAGCTAAGGTCGAAGTTTATCAGAACATTCCATCAATCGGTTGATTTTGTTTGGGTGGGGGAGGAAGAAAAAACAGGTGTTGCGTTGGCGCAACGTCAGCGGGAAAAGGGTATTAACATGTGTCGCTCGACTCCGTAGAACTTTCCCCCGTTCTGTGGTTATAGAAATGCCTAAAACTAGATACTTTACGTTTAAAGAAGTTCTTCAAAGAATTTTCGACGAAGATTCAGATAATTATGACGAGAATTAAACTGATACTAGCCGCTGCGCGACCAGCATGGTCGATTTTAGTTTTATATTTTCTTTTGCAAAACAACTTAACTGAAAGAAACGTATGTAAGGAATGTTACTATTACCTGACATCATAAAGATACGTTATTAAGTGGTAGTGCGATCTCAGCCAAAAAATTTATAATCATTGCAAAATTCTCTATAAGGATGATTCTAAAACATCGTGATTAAAAAAATATGAATTTCCATTACTTCAGAACAGAGTTAAAGATAAGACTGAGAAACCCAACAACAAAGATTTTAAAAATTTACATTCCTGTCTGTATGTAATATTTTTCAAAATTAGGATATCTACACTTTATCATTACACCAAATAAGAAAGTGTTAGAGACAAATTTTTTCATTAAAAAAGGAGTAAAAATTCAACACGTACTAAAATATAGTGTGCATTACATCACTCTTTATATGTACTATTGCTCACAATTTAGATATCTACACTTAATCATACCAAATAAAAAATTGTTGGGAAAATTTCTTCACTTATAAAATGGAGTAAAAATTCAGCAAGTACTACTAAAAAAGTTTAGACAATTAACTCTTACTTACTATTAAGATATTATAATGCAATTATTAATATTTTACTATGCTATTCCTCAAACTTCTTGATATACGCAGTTGAGTATTTCAGAAATAGGAGAAACTACAGTGACAAAATCAAAAGAACGGACTTTAAATAAACCTACATACAACTGTCCATGACTAAACACTGGATTTAATAAGTCTAAACATATTTTGTTAAAAGTTTGTCCTCTTTCATACATTTAGAAAAACCGATGGAACAAAAGAATAAATTATCTCGTGAATAAATTAAAATTATTCACGTGTAAATTACAGCAATTAAATTGTACCAAATTACGTACTATCGTCAAACCACTACACACGCGCGGTCGCCCGCTAATGTTTACATCTGGTAGATGCAGCCGTTGCCATTCGGAGTGTTGAAATATCGCCGATTTTTGTGCCGCATACCTACGCGTTTTATATAGATAGATTGTTGTTATTCTACCAGAGACAGCAGAGGCTAGTGATGAAGAAGAAGGAAATGATAATATTTTGAATAGTGACAATGATGATTTACCATGCGATACTGCTGTCGAAATTGAAGTGTGAGTAAAAAAGAAGTTTTTGCCTCCTAAAAGCAGTACAAGGTTTTCGAAAAAAATTTTAAAAAAACAAAAACTGAAGATTTGAAATGGATAAAGAAGGGACCATTGAATATGTCTCAGCCGAAAAATGAAGAAAAAGATCAAATCGGAACTATGAAAAGTATAATACAAGATAAAACTAGTGAAGAGATTTTTGATCTTCTTTTTGGCTCAGAGGTTTATTCCCTTCTCGTCGAATAGACAAACTCATGTGCCCAACAAAAGAATCACCCCCATTTATTAGCATCTGAAGCCTACATGAGACGGTTCATTGGAATATTGTTGCCGACGGGATATTATTCTTTACCTCAGGAAGAAATTTACTGATCTCTTGATAAGGACATTCAGCATGCAAAAGCCATTACGTGAAGAACGTGGACATTTTATTGTCAAGTCCGAAGACAGCAGAAGACTGCGTAGTAAACAATGCCATAGCCAGACAATTTATCCATGCAGAGTTTGTCACGTTACTCTACATCGTGATTGTAGTGACGCTTTTCGTGATAGAAACTGTTTTCTGGATATAATAAGTAATTTTGTAAAGGAAAAATAAGTTAAATCTTTATAATAAATAAATTACCTGTAAAGTGATCATTATCTTTCTAAAGTGTAACAAAGTTAAAAAAAAATTCCCAGTGCTCAAATCAAAGAAAACCCTGCAGAAGTTCAATTGAACTCACTTAATGTCAATACCCTTATTCAGCTGAGGTTGCGCGAACGCAACACTCGATTTTTCGAAAGTTAAGACCAGTTTTGTTATTTTACCCATAAATTAATGTTGTATATGTTCAAATGAATAGCCAATATTATTTGTATAAAAAAAAATCACCCCTTATAGTTTTGGTGGTTAATGGGTTAAGGGGTTAGGTACCTTTTATAAGCTAAGAGACTCGACAAACATATCCCTATTTTAAATCATGAGTAGTTATGAAAATAATTTATTCAGGAATATGAAAATTTTACTGTGAATTAAGCCCACTTTATATTTTATAAATATGGCTCTAAACTTTTTCTAGCTTGAAGATAAGTTTTTTTGCTTTCATTAAAAGTTTCAACCATTGCTTTTTTTCAATGTTATATCACAGCGCGCAGAATTGAATCTGCATATTAATGAATATACCTATTTATTTTAGTTTAAAAATTAAGTTATATAATATATCGTTAAAATGAACAACTTCGAAATCAAAATTCTTAGTTCTTCATAGGAAAACAATGTTTTTTTATTTTTTTTTATTTCAAAAAAGTTTTTGATAAATTTTTCTGTAATTATAATTTTTATAATAGGAATGACATAATAGTCGGTCATTTTAATGATGTATATTTCTATTGCACATGTATAAAATTTCATTTTATTCTAGCTAACTGTTCTGGTGATATCATGTGTGTAATGACACAACAATGAACAAAACAAGAGTTCAAGTTTTAAACAATTAAAAAATTTCTCTTCAAGCTAGAAAAAATTGAGTCATATTTATAAATAAGAGTGTTTAACTCACCTTAAAATTTTCATATTTCTGAATAAATTACTTTCGAAATACTGATGATTGAAAACAGAGATATGATTGTAAGGTCTCTTGGCCTTTTAAAGGTATCTGACCCCTTAAAGTCGGACCCGACCCTTGTGAGGCCATTTTAAACCGGAGCCGCATTCCTCTGCTCTCAGCCGACATTTGGTCTTCCACGTTGCGACATAAGTCACAACATAAGGCAACAACGAAAAGTTTAGACAAGTGAAGACGTAAGTAGTAAACGGAGAGTTTATTAGCCATACAACAACCTGCATCCAGGAACAGGAATCAGATCCACGAGAGTTGTACTTTACACGAGGGCGTCCTAATCAAGAGTCTATTCCTGTATTGTAAAGGGATTTATATGATTATCTGAACTCCGTCCCTTTATCTCCAGCCCTGCTGCCTTTTACGGTCAACACACAGTATGTTAATCTCACATGTGGAAGATATTTTTATCTACTATATTTATTTTACTTATAACTGTGTGATATATTGTAATATATCACACAGTTATAAGTACCTAAATCTTACATTCCCTGATAGATTTATAGTTGCCTAAAATACGAATTTATTATTTACGTGAAAAGCTATTTAGCTTTAGCTTAACAAAGTATGTAAAATGGATAATATCGATCGGTATAACTGTTATCCTAGAAAAAAAAAGATGTTCCAGCATTTTTCAAACATAGCAAATCAACTTAAAATGTTGGCATCAAAAGCTTTCTTTGTTGACCACTGAGAAGTTTATTCTCAACAGATGGATAAAATTAATTCTGATTATCAAATAACCAATAACGAGAATAGATTGAAAAATTGATGTCAAAATATACATATAAATTCGGTATTATCGGTGTAAGCTTGAATTCTTCATACCCTGTGACTAATGGTTTCGAGTTGCGGGCGGACTTGCTACGACTAAGCGGAGGGTAGTGTAACGTAGCGAATCCTTCTTTCCTGAGAAGCGATCGCCCCGAACCCAAAGCTCTCTTTCTTGGGAGGCCTGATTCCGAGAAGCCGAGGGGGGGCCCATTTAATTACCAGAGGAAATGTAAGCCTGTGGTGTAAAATGGCTTTCATATATCTGGCTGAAACCAACTGAAGCCTCGACTATAGTGTGACGGAAGACGACATGCCGTGCGTCTCTGTCTTTTCGAGACGCAGGTCACAAAACGCGAGTCTGGTTGGCGCTCACCTCCTAGTTTGCCGAAGAAAGCGTGAGACCGGACAGCTCTTACCCTACTGAGGGAAGTCGAAACCCCTCGTGGGCACTGAAAGGATGGTCGTCCGTTGACCTTTCGTCTAAGTCGCCGAAAGCGTAGGAACCGCGAAAAAGACAAGATATATATATTATATAGGAGCACCTGACAACAGACCGCAGAGACGGAGTGAGAGCAGAGACACAGTGCCGCAGAGACCCCACAGACGCGGAGACGGTGAGCTAGAGCCTCTGTCAACGAGTTCAGCGGAATATTTGGGACGGAACAGAACCCAGGTGCTGACCGGTGCGGTTCGTCTTTCGGTTAAAGACTGAAAGAGTCTTTGTGAATTTTTGATTGAATGTCTCTCATATGCAAACGAGAATAGTCTCTCTGCCAGTATACATATCGCTCACTCCTTTCAACAACGTCATATCTCAAAAATCGACGATTTTTAGTTATGCTTGTTTTCAGAAAGCCCTGAAAGAGTAGTATATACTTGCACAGATCTCACCGCTCAATATTTAGCCGCTAGAGAGCAGAATTAAAATTTATTTTCCATACATTTCAATGTACTATTGAACTTTCAAATCACTTAAAGTATGTGCACCCCTCTACTCAGGTTGTTTGCTTACAGTTAGTTCTGCCCATGTTGTATATAAAGTTACACTCTAGAACAGTGAAAGAACAATGAATCCCAACCGGTGGGCCACGACCCTTCAAGGTGCCACGAGATTCTATTGAGAAAAAAGAATATTAGTGGGGCCTACTTCAATTAAGTATTAAGTTGGATTAATTGCTTTTATGGCCGACAGATTGATACACAAATAGATGCACTCAGCTTGCGAATGAGATGAATTCATTGACCTCTGCACTGATTCCACAAAGGTTACCAAAAGTGAGGCATCGGTGGCTGTCTTTTGACCTGTACTGGCAGAGAAGTACCCAATCCTAGTCAAGAAAGCCACAAGCTTACTTTTAGCCCTTTTCAACTTAATATTTGTACGAACAAGCCTTCTCTGTTATGGCAAATGGTATATATGACAAATGACACTCTCTTGAATATACAACTATATTTTTATCGGTCTCACAATGTTTTATTAAATCAGTAAATTTGGGTACAGTCTATTGTTTTCACTAAACTATATATTTCGTTCATATATATCACAGTTCCTATTATTCACTAAAATTGTGTTAAAAATGTTTAAAATATCTGAAAAGACTATAATCGGAAAATTTCCAAATTTTAGATTCGCTGTATATATTTCAGTCGAATTTTGTTGCGACGGGTTTAATAACGATCTTATACTAGACTATTAAATTATCAGATATTTCCTTCAAAGAATCCGCGTAATTAAGACCGTATAAATTGGATTCTTTTTTAACAGTATCTAATCAACGAAAAGTTTGGAGTTCTTGGGCAAACTTAATTAAAGAACAGGTACTGGGACTAAAGCTATGGACCGAAATATTTATCGAAATGTTTAGACTTGTATTTATTGGTATAAATCAGGAAGGTATTATTGCATACCTAAAATGTTTTTAATGGGATCTGATTTACTCAAGGTCATTAGTAGTTCACAATCCTTTCGTAATTTCATTATTTGATTCTATGGTAAAATAACAAGTTGCAATAGATTTATATTCTAATCTTAAAATAGAACTTAAATTGAAAATCTTGTAAAATCGTGAGACCTTTAAGGAATTGTAAATTTGAAGACAAATGTATACTCGTTGAAGTTTCCATAAACGTTGTTTTAAGTTCTTAAACGTAATTTTTTTTTAATTTGATTTA
Organism: Dolomedes plantarius; assembly: GCA_907164885.2. Classification (NCBI taxonomy): domain Eukaryota; kingdom Metazoa; phylum Arthropoda; class Arachnida; order Araneae; family Dolomedidae; genus Dolomedes; species Dolomedes plantarius. The sequence goes on along the minus strand of OU015493.1, from coordinate 44,967,407 downwards.
ATGAGAAATCTCAATCAATAGTTTTTTTAAGTTTGCAAATGAAAACATTAAATTTAGTAATGAAAACATTAAATTTGGAAACTATGATAGCCTCGAAAGAATATATAAGTGGTGTAGGATCAAAAATAGCAATCTCCATCAGATTTTCTTTTTTTTTTGGGGGGGGGGATATAAGTGGTGTAGGATCAAAAATAGCAATCTCCATCAGATTTTCTCTTTTTTTTTTGGGGGGGGGGGGTAAAGGTCCAAGAAATCTACCATATGTTATGAATTTTTGAAGCTATAAATTTGAAATTACCTTAAGAAAAACTCCCACATTAGTTTTCACTAGTAGGCCAATGAATGAACACGTGATGCTGCAGCACATCTTAACTGCGCAACTGGCAGGATATTAAAGAGGTGGAATTTCGATTCCAGGTCATAAATTCTTTGAGAATTTCATTCCATGCACTCAGGTAGACAGTAACAATGCCTCGCATACAGGTGCGCGAACAATATGCGCAGATGTCAGCATTTGCGAGAGGACGTTAGTTGTGCTCAAAGAAGCCGGTTGGTCTAATCGGCGAATCGCTCGACATTTGGATAGGAGCGATGCTACTATTAGACGATGTTGGCAGGAATGGGTGAACTATGGCCGAACACAGCGTCAATAAGGAAGCGGTTGGCCTAGAGAAACGACAGAACGTGAGGACCGAGCAATCGTCAGAGCGGTACTCACAGCCCCAGATTCATCATTACCATCGATCGTACGAGCAACTGGTGCTTCAGTGACCGCAAGGAGCATTCATGGGCATATCTCGCCATCCTGGGCTTACATTTCAGCAAGATAATGTCCGCCTCTACACGGCGAGAGAGAGTTTCTACTGCTTATCTTCGTGCTTGCCCAACGCTACCTTGGCCAACAAGGTCGCCGTATCTCTCCCCCATTGAGCACGGTTGGAGCATTATCGGGCAGAATTCGGCACGATATCCCGCATGAGGACATCCGCCACCTTTATCAATCAATGCTAAGGCGAATAACTGCTTGCATAAGGGCCAGAGGTGGACTAACGCGTTATTGACTTTTTCACTTTGTGAAGCTCTTTCTCTTGAATAAATCCTCCAATTTTTCTCAAATTGTAATCATTTGTTTTTCTGTACATGTGCATCACATCTATCGATTTTTGTCCCATTCGGATAACTCCTTGGTGCGGTTTTTTTTTTCGTGTGTGTGCGTGTGTGTCTAAGAGTGCATATGTGTGTATGTATATATATATATATGTGTGTGTGTATGTTCGTTAACGTCCATAAGGGAAGAAAAAGGGAGTGGTAAATAGTTCTATAAATTGACTTCTTGACTCTTTAAAATAAGGCCACTTCCGTTAACACATTACGACATTTATTACATCATTAACGAACACAAATAAAGCACATATAATGTTAACAATGAAACCTACGGCACGTCAGCCGGAGCACGTCTGTTCATCACTGTGTCCAATCACACTCTCCGTCGGCGCTTTTGGGCCGTCTGCCCACTTCGGTGTATCGAAATTTACTGTCGCTCGCTGCATTCTCGCAGTAGTTCTCGTTTAGCGACAACGTATACAATGTGTGTGTGTGCAACTGCATTCTATGGGGAACTGCTTGCAATCAGAATTGCCCTTTCTCAGCTGACCTGCTACCTGAATGAGTTCTCTAGAGCTGTTATACTTAGTGAGTCTAAGGCTGCTTTACAATATGTGGGATCAACTTCGAATTATCTGTCCTCTGTTGTCCTTGATTGGAGGAGGCTGTTGCAAAGCTTATCTGTCAGTAAGAGGGGTCATTGTTTTACAGTGGATCCCTGGACACTTTGGTTTTCATGGCAATGAAATCCCTGAGTCTCTGGCCAAAAAAGGTGCCTTGATCTTTTAGACATCTCCTTCTAGTGTCCCTTACAGTACTGTAAAGTGTAAAGTGTATCAAAAATATGATAACAGAGGAGTTCAAAAAGAGTCTCGCCGTTAGAACTTCTCATAAGCCTTGGAGAGAAAAATTATTTGGCCTATCTAAATGGCCCAGACATAAAATGGTGGCCGAGTTTAGACTAGCCATGACTGTCTCCTGGAACATTTACACCGCTTCAACGTTGTTTCAAGTCCTTTCTGCAGAATCTGTGACTTGAGACGGGTCATGAATTGGGAACATTTGTTTCATTGCCCTGCATTGACTAAACGTTATTGGGAAGCCAGGGGACTTCTGGATTCATAGACTATTTGCTGCAGCTTTTTCCGTTTTTTTTCTTTGTATTTCTTGTGTTGTGCTTTTTTCTGGCTGTAGTTGTCCTTTAATCTGTGTCATTGGAAATTATATATATATATATATATATATATATATATATATATATATATATATATATATACAATTATACCATAAACGTCTATAAATCAGTATCCCAATTTTAACGACACTCTTTTTCATTTTTTTCTTTTTTTTTAGTTTTATTTATTTTTATTTTATTTATTATTTTATTATTATTTTTAAATTACTTGTCAGGGATGCCGAATTCTTACGACAATGATTATAGTGAGCATCGATTTTTTAGTACTGAATTAAAGTCAAACAAATGCACAGTTTTAGTATTAAATACGCATGTTCTAAATTAATTTTACATTTTTTACTGCCATTACATTAAAATTTATTCATTAAATGGGTACAAATGTCACAAACACTTCATTCTTAGACATCATTATTTTAACGCTGCCAATTAGCTAGCTCAAAAAAACTTTCTCGAACTGAAAAGCATTGAAAGCAATTCTTCCAAAAATAATGCAAATGTCCAAGAACAATAATTAAATAAAACTTGGATCAGACGCGATCTCTCGACAAGAGAAAATTCTCCATGGCGCGCTTTAAACTGGATTTAATGAAGCGTACTACTTCAGAAAATGTTTTTCGTTCAAGCACAGAAATGGAAAAAAAAATCCAAGATTTCGATTTTAAACGTTTCCTAGAATGAAAGTAACATTTTTTTCTATAAATATTATCAGTGTTTTAGTGCGTTTTCCTTTTTCTTTATTTCCTTCTGATTAAACTTCATGGAGTTCTTTTTACTAACTATTTTTTCGCTTCAAAGCATTGTGTCCTTCAATATTAATATTCTTCAGTTTCGACCTGATGCCACTCAAAACAACTCATTCGATTAATTTTAATTTTTTACGCTTTGTTTTATCAGTTCATTTGAAATCTTGGAACTATTAATTATTCTTTATCCCAAAACGCTACTTATTATTTCAACTGGTCTTTCTATTTTTATGAATGACGAAATCAAAAGAAAGATAATTAATTGCTCCTAAACTGCAATTCCTTTTGCGCAAAAAAAAGTTACGTCTCATATATTTCTGAAGGGTTTTTCAAAACGCTGTTTAAGATGCATATTTCAGGAAGTTGAGATGTTTTTAATTTATTTATTTGCATTTTTTATGTAAGTCTTTGTTTATTTCGGAAAATGATTTCATTAGAATGAAATCGCTAAATTTCCTTGCATGGATGCATTATGTATAGCATTTTTACTTTCTAAGCTTAACTACATTTGATACACTCATGCATATATTCCCATATACGCCATACTTATGCTAAAAAACATACTCATGTATATTTTTAGTGCTTGTACGAAAAACAAATTAACTTATAGATTGCCCCCTTTTGAATAAAAAGGAAGGGAAGTAAGATAGAAAAAGTAATGTACATATAATGTTGTTACTTTTTTTATATGAAATGTTTTTGACTGAAGTTAAAATTTACGATCACGGGCAAAATAACATTATTTGTATTTGATCTAAGGACTTATTATTAACATAGTTTCTAACATAGTTCGAAACATACACTAGTTATCAAAAATTAAGGAAAAGTCACAAAAATAGCGATTACTCAAAAAGTTACGCGTAGAATTTAATGAAACTTATACACATTATACAACACATAGGTAGGTATAAAATAGCATGAAAAGAAATCGCCAGACAATTATGGTGTTATAAAAACTAGCATATGTATACAATGGACAAATCGGATGTGTCATTTTGGTATAGGAAAAGTACCTTTAATATGGCGTATGATCCCCCCGAGAAGCAATACAGCACATGCAGCGATGTGTGATGCTGTCAATTATATGGTCTATGAGTTTGGTAGGAAGTGAGAGCCATTGCTCTTGCAAAGCAGTTGAAAGCGTGGCTAGGGTCCTAGGAGGAGGATTGAGAGCAGCTATACGTCCTCCTAAAGCGTATTTTTGTGATTTTTCCTTAATGCTTGATAACTAGTGTAGTTTAATATAGTTATGTCTCTTAAAGTTTTTGCAAAACTATAAAAAACATAATATGGAATGTTACATTTTGAATACAACATTAGTTTGTAAGTTTATGATTTCCGATCTTTGTAAAAGCGGAAAAGAATTATACTGACCACTCGAGTAAAGACTATCGCCCGAGATAGCCTAGTGGTATCGTGTCGACTGTCGGTGCTGAGGGAGGCCCCGGTTTGCCCAAATTGGTCGGCAGATCGGTACTGTCCGTCCGGCGCCCAGGCCCGTATGAAACATCACCGAACAGGGGAAATCAACCCTCGGCTGAGTTTGCAGGAATTGCTACGAAGCGCTGGTCTTCAGTTTGACATTGGCTTGTACACGAAAGTGGGGGTGGCCGTTATCTCTTAGAATTTCGGTGCTGAGGGTGCTGGGAACGAATCGCGACAAGCACCGTTAAATACCTCCGTGTCTAGGCCGAATAAGATCTGAAAAGATCCTCTATCGGGTCAGTGAGGGTGGCATGTGATACGATACCCTCAGATGTCATCCCTGGGGGGGGGGGCTCGGTCAAAATTGTGGTGGCACCTGGCAAAATCGGACCCATGTGGGGCCATTATAAACCGGAGCCACAACCCTCTTCCCCCTAGCCTATGTGGACCGGGTCTGAGATACTTCCATCCAAGGGGTATTAGAAACTACAACATCATCAACGGTAAAGACTATGTTAGCATACAGAATGAGAGAAGTCAAGAATGTTTTAAAAGTAAATTATGGTCGTGATGCTTCATTAATATAGCATTTGATTGAAGGTTAATTTGCAATCATCTTGAGAGTTGTTTTAACTGTGCGCAAAGACTGTGTTAGTACGTGGAGCTGTTGAAAATAGAGCAGAGGAAATATGTAAGGCAAAACATATCACGTTTTAATGCAACATTTCTCTGGAGATGCTGGCTGCCAATATTTCAATTGAGCCGCTCACTTGCCAAATCGATTAAGTCCATAAAACTGAAAGGGGAGAAAAGTGATTAAATAATATGCATCATTTTTTAAAAGGCTTCTGAAAATATAAATTCAATTAAACATTGCAGAATGTATTATTTCAGATGTAGGTTTTATCTGACGACATATAAGACAGAATATCCTTGGAGTAATCGTTAATATCATTACAATTTTTGGGTGACTAAGGGATTTAACCAATACGGCAAGTAACAAAAAGTAATAACATCCAATGCCGTCTTCAAATCCTTTTTTACTCCAAAAAAATTTAAACAATCGTTTAATAATTCCCAAGTACTTACTTCTGCAGCAGTTAGACTGCCACTGACTCATTTATTTTACGTTTTTGTGATGAAACAACACTAAAGGATTTACCGTTATTTTCAAGTTCTAGCTTCTGCATTTGAAGTGCATTATTGCAACCATTTACATTAGAGTAATGACTTTACTCTATTGGCTTCTGCAAAAAGTTACATGTTATTCAACGGCCAAAGAAATTTTGTCATTGAGTGGTGTTAATCCTTATGATTTGAAAAAAATATTATGAATGTAAAAATTGAGGAGTCGATCAAGCTCTTTGACACTAAAATTTGTAAAACTTCAAATTTGGTGGACTTAACTGATTTGGCCTATGAATGTTTCAATTAGCATTTGGCGTCTTCCTGGTTTTCTTTAAAGGAAAAGAAAAGATGAAATAAGTAATAACTCAAATTATGGGGATATCACATTACAACGCTTCCCTAGCAGTTGATTTTAGATCATTGGAAACTTGTTTGAGATCATATTATGCTGTATTAGTAAAAAAAAACTCTAGATATATGCTCTTGATATACAGCTTCCTTAAATAATAGTTTTACAACAAGAAAAAACTATCAGAAATACGTAAAGCTAATTCTAGTAACAAAAAGAGCTCAGAAGTATTAATAAAGACATCTTCAGTATTTACAAATGAATTATTAGTAATGGTTGGATTGTTGTAGTTTTATGGTGCAAGGTCCAAAATAGGACATAAAGCGCCAAACACAAGACGAATTATTAGTAAAGGCAGGCCGAGGCGCGGGTTCGAAACATAAGGCATGGTTGCAAACTGGGGTAAAAGTCAGTCTCCGCTAATAAATGGAACAAAATAAGAATCTGCGCCCTCTCTCTCGTTCATTGTTGTTCAGGTTGTATAGGAGAGAACACATAGACAGTACAGCACAAAAGTGTTGTATATGGCAAATAAACGTTTGAGTTATTTGATTGTAAGAATTCTGTAGTATGTTTTAAGCCAAAAGTAGGGAAAAAACGACAAAAATGGAGGGTTCATTGAGAATTTCAACCATTGGAGTATATTTTTTTATACTGGGAACCCGCCGCCCGCATGGTATAGTGGTTAGCCTTGTGATCTTCCACGCAGTGGGCTTGGGTTCAAATCCCGAATAAGGCTCTAACGTTACCGTGTTGTCCCCTCATAGGGAGTAATACTGGCTCATCTATATGGTGCTCCCACAATAAAGTAGCCGCTGAAATAGAGGCGAATGTCTCACGACGTGTGTCAACGCATCAAAAAGAAATTATATATTGGGAACCCGCGTTGTAACTTTGCCAACATCTTTTGGATGTCACATCATACGTGATATAAAATAACACAATTCAGACATTTTTTTACAACTAACACTTTTGAAAGTATCCCTTCAAGATGTTATTTTTAATATGTCACACAACAATAACTTCTTTTTTTTACAAACTGCAGTTAATTTTGAGTCCTGATATTTCTAGTTCACTTTAAACAGTGCTTAAAGACTGTGCGTAAGAAGAAAAAACAATAGCGACCCAAGAAAAAATCATAAAACAAGAGTCAATATTTCTTCATTTTTCTTCGAGTTCCATGCTACCGAGTACGAAAGGAATAAATGTCTTAAATCGATGACATCTAATCGAAAACTCACAAAAGCGGAAGATAGAAACGCTCTTAAGTCAAAAGCCGTTTTTCATTCGATATGGATCAGCCAATGGCACAAGCGCCGCGAGTTAAATATATGAACTTTAGATTGACACTTTCCCTGTTTTTGTGTCTCCGGTTCACCAAACCTGTCGCACCGCAAATCCACTATTTTCGTAAATAAAGCAAATGACATATTTGCATTTTTCACATTTTTCTCGCCTGGGTGATGTTTTGAAGGGAAATGCGAAAATATGAAGCATTATTCTTGCACTTATTCTTAAAGAATTTTATAGCGTCGTGATAAATGGTTCGTGGGAATGCAGTTATGAATGCATTAGTTTAAATGAGCAGAACTCTGTTGGAAATAATATGAAGTACTCTTTTAATGAGGTATATATGTTTCAAGATAGTGAGAGCGTTTAATTCAACATTATCAAAAATATCCGTGAATAATCAAACATCAGAAAGAATCATGAAACATCAGTTATGTTTAATTCAACATGATCAAAAATATCTGTGAATAATCAAACATCAGGTAGAATCGTCAAACATCATTATCAAACATCAGTTATGTTTAATTCAACATGATCAAAAATATCCGTGAATTATCAAAAATCGCAAAGAATAATCAAACATCAATGTCAAACATCAGTTATGTTTAATTCAACATGATCAAAAATATCCGTGAATAATCAAACATCAGATAGAATCATCAAACATCATTATCAAACATCAGTTAAGTTTAATTCAACATGATCAAAAATATCCGTGAATTATCAAACATTACAAAGAATCATCAAACATCAATGTCACACATCAATTATGTTTAATTTTACATACTCAAAAATATCCATTAATTATCAGACATCATAAAGAATTTTATAACTGCGTTATAAATGGTTCATAAGAATACTGTTATGATGGCATTAGTTTTATTGGACAGAAATTTGGGGGAAATAATAAGAAATACTCGTTTGATAAGATATACGTTTTCGAGACAGTGTGCGTATTTAATCAATTCAATATGATCAAAAATATCTGTGAATTATTAAACATCCGATTTGATAAGGTTCTTGAAAGTTTTATAAAAAAATACACTCTAGAAAATTATCCAGGAAGACATATCTCTTTCTTTTTGTAAGAAACGAGAGAAACTAATTTTATATTAATATTTTATATTGCACTTTATTCAGAGAAACTGAATATAAAATAGATTATTTTTAGCTAACTGTTACAAACAGAAATAAATAAGACAAACTAGATAGGGAAGAAGACAAGTAATTAACCAGGATAAAACGTGAAAATAACAAATCAAATGCCTGACTCTTTAGCACCACTAAAATGTTGCTTCCACTGTAGATAAACTTTTATGTGTTCTTTCTAATTTTCATATAAAAAGAGAATGTAAATGAGACTACATATTTATTACCTGTTACCTCAATGCTATACTCAGTAGATTTGTCCCTTGTTTATTCTTCCGGTTAAATTATCTCAGTATTTATTTGTTTTTTCTAAGTGCCACATGTTTAATATTACATTCAGTGTTTCAGAATTATAATATTTGCCTGCTCGGCTATACGCAATAAATGATATGTAGTTTGCTACTTTGTTTCCGAATAGTCTGTAAGATGGAAAATATTCTTACCCGTACTTTAGATGCGTCTAAACAGTCAGAAAATGTTTTTCTCCTAAATGAGCACAAATTAATTAGAATGGCTAAAAGAGAAAATAATTCTCATAGCTTTAATAATAAGGTCTACCAATTTTAAGTGTGTTTTTAACATTCCAGTTAAAGTCCAACGAAAAATACTATAGAAGGGTTTTTTTTTCAGCAAAAATTGCTACACAAGGAAAAGTTGGCAGAAAGGAAATAAATCTTACTTAATTATCATTCTATAGAGGATTTTCTTGGATTTCTCGTTATTTTGTTGGTTTAAAACATACTATAGAGTGCTTAGAATCAAATAAAGCTAATTATATAGTTCTAAACGGATTAAATTTTGCCAGTTAAAGACCTTTATATTGTACCGTCTAAACGAACCCCACTATACTCCTTTACTTTTAAGTCCCTTTAAAGCACTGGTATTATGAATACATATTCAGAATTTTCACTCGAAATCAAAAATCCTTGCAGACAGCTTTATAAGAATAGAAGTCAGGAAAGCCTTACAAAATTTCTTAGAAATACCTTGTGAGGGTTTTTAGATATATCCTTTTAAAAGATGACATAGTGCAGAAAAATCCATTCTCAGATAAATAGGCAGACGTACAATAGAATACGCATCATGCAAACCCGTAATGTATTTTTAGGCACTGTAAAAATGCTGTATCTACCAATGTAATAGTCGTAAAAACATGCGGTTTGCATTCCTTGTGATACAAAAAGTTCTCGACTACAATTGAAGGCAAGAAAAAAAATGTTCTTTTTTTCTAGAATTTTATTTCTAGGTATCCCCTTAAGTTTAACGCTCACTTAATCTAACCTGGAGCTATATAATCTGGATATTAATTTTTGTGGGACCCGAGGCAGCCTAGTGGTAACACGTTGGCTTTCGGTACTGAGGGTGCTCGGATCGAATCCCGACAAGCGCCATTAAATACCTCCATATCTAAGCCGGATATGTTGACGTTAAATCCGTAGACTGAAAATTCCCCCTATGAGGTCAGAGAGGGTGGTAAAGGTTACGATCCCGCAAGATGTCGCTTATAGGGATACTCGGTCAAAATTGAGTCAGACCCTTATGGTGTCATTATAAAATGGAGCCGCACCCCTCAATCCGCTAACCTATATGGACCTGGTCTGCAGTACTTCCGGCCAGGGGGCATTATAAACAACAAGAATAATAGCTAATTTTTGTAACTGAATTTTAACCACGCTCTTAGATATATTTCACTGGGATATTTTTTGTTTTTGATGTTGATAGTGATGTTGATGTTGATGTTATTTTAATCTATGATACAAGAATCAATTCAACTGTTGGGACATTAAAAGCTTCTTTCCGTAAAAGCCTGCTTATAATAATCCTTACACGTAAACAATTTACCCTTTTACCACTTTTTCATATTCATTTCTAATCAGGTTTTTATTTTCCAATATGAAAAAAAACTTTCTAAAATATGAAATCAGAAATTTTTCTCGTCTACTAGTTTCCCCAATCAGTTCCCAATGCCTGATAAAATTGTATCGCATTTAGAAAATCCTTTTTCTTTATTCCTGAATATGTTTCTTATCAAAAGAAATCCTTCTTAGCGAACATATTGACAGCTAAAACTTGAAAATGGTAAGTTTAAAAAAAAAAATCATTTAAAAAACATTTTCCGTCCTGTTATCAACCCACTTACGATGTTTAAAATTTTTTTTCTGGTAACCACAGAAAAATTGCTTTTTTGGGACATATTTTGAATTCAAACTAAAAGAGAAAGGCGATTAGAATTTTCTGGAATGGCTTCTCGGCAGAAAAAAAAGGGGGGAAATATAAAGTCACTCTTGAACAATCTTGACAGGTGTCAGCTCTCCACTTCCGCCGTAACTTCTTTTCTTTCGGCGTTTTTACTTCTTTTTTGTTTTCTCTTTTCGAGATAAAAAAAAATTTCTGCTTTTTCTTTAATGCCGCAGAGGTAAGAGTTTGAGGCAAAATATCTCTTCACTTTTTGTTGATACGGAGCTGATACGTATTACGCTATATTGACGTTATTTGCCATTTGTTGATAGCGACACGGCACGAATCGATGATTTTCTTGGGGTTTTTCTTCAAATCTATAATTGTTCGTTCTAACATGTTATTGACTGATGCTAAGCCTTTAATATATGGTTTAAAATATTTTTTCTTTCAAGACTACTGGCAGTATTTATTTTACAATTTAGACCAGTGATTCCCAACCGGTGTGCCTAGAGAATTTTTTGGTGACAAATAAAAGACTATTAGTCAGGCCTATTTAAAATAAATATTAAGTCTGTTACTTATATCTTCAATAAATGAACAAAACCAGTAAGGGAGTTAGTAGTTATTTGAACATAAATTCAACATATTTCTGATGTATGTATGTATGTATGTATATATATATATATATATATAAAATATATATAATATATATATATATATATATTGTCATAGGGACATGACAGTAGTGTCACGGCCAGGGGCAGGAGAATTGAAAATTACAGGACGAAGTAAAATAATTGCTAAATGTAAGAAAGAAACATGGCAAATGACGGGCAATAAAAAGAGAAGGAGAGAAAGCCAGCAATATACTGAAACGAAATTTATAGATTGTGCTTGTAGCAAGAAGTATAAGATAAAAGTTCAAGAGAGTGAGTTGCACGAATAGAAGAAAAGAAGAAAGGGAACACTAAATTTATGATGGCTATAAAACAGGCCACCCTGGTTGAAGCCGAAGCATGGGGAAAAGTTAAGTTAGAGGGAGAATTTTATAAATCCCGCCCTCGATGCGCATTGGTGAAAAGGGGATTGAGAAGAGGCAGCCACAGACGAATGGCGATGGCATGATAATAATATGACCAATGGAAATTGTAAGAGGTGGATTCAACATTAATAAGAGAAAATAATATGAAATAAGATAGGAAAGCACACATATACCTATGATGAGAGTTAGTTAGAAGTTTTGGAGATAGAAGTAGTGTCGAAGCACATATACCTATGATGAGAGTTAGTTAGAAGTTTGGGAGATAGAAGTGGTGTCAAGGCACATATACCTATGAGGAGAGTTAGTTGGAAGTTTTTGGAGATAGAAGTAGTGTCGAGCGTCCAGTGTCCCGTGCCTTGGGTCTGCAAGGAGTGAAGGAGTCAGAGAACCGATGATGAGCGTGCCCCAGTGTCCCGTGTAGAGTGTCTGCCATGATTGACGGAGCCTTATACCAGACGAAGAAAGTGCCCTAGTTCCGTGCGATGATAATACAACGAAGTTCGTCATTACGAGTGCCAGCCGCCCATCATAGTGATCCAACAGTCATCTTTCGAGGTACCGAATTTTTGCGTTTACTTTTTATATTACTGTCATTGCTTCTCAGTGTATAGCCTTAATAACTAATATAGAGCGCGAGAAGGATGTGATTTGAGTACAAAATGTTGAAGGAGATGATAATTCGTAAAAAACCATTTAATTAATATGACGTTATGCTTATATATGTGAGTAATTATTGGTAGTAATGAAGTTGAGAGTAATATGTGTAGATGAAGTACGAAAGATTGTCATAATAATTGAATGAATTAAATATATGTGTCGTAGTAATGAAGTTGAGAGTAATATGTGTAGATGAAGTACGAAAGATTGTCATAATAATTGAATGAATTAAATACAGATGTTGTGGTGAATTAATTTCTTAGTAATGAAGTTGAGAGTAATATGTATAGATGAAGTACGAAATGTTGTCATAATAATTGAATGAATTAAATATAGGTGTCGTAGAGAATTAATTTAGTAATAAAGAAGTTGTGAGTAATGTGTAAATGCAAGAGGAAATATTTAGTAACTCGTAGCGTATTATTTATGTGGGTTAATAATCAATAAATTAATTTGTCAGTGTAAACCAGAGTTGTTTCCATTATTTGGGAATCACATTTAATCAATGTACTAACCACAATCAATAAGCAATGAATTCTAAATCAAAAATCATCATCATCATTATTAGTAAAATTAATATATAATACCCCAATAAACCCCAATTAATAAAACTTTCTTTTTCTCACTGCCACATATATATATATATACAGGGTTTGTATAAAAAGTATCGGGAAAAGTTTCGGAAAAATAAATTAATTTGAGATATTGCTACAATTCCACAAAAATCTTCAAAATATCCCTTAAGCGTCGACACACTTTTGCCTTTCCACGACTCAAAGACTCCCTGGTAGGTGAATTCCGGAACGTCCTTAAGAGTACGCGTGCAAGCTTCTTTGACGGCACTTAGGGTCCCATGGTGGTGTCCATCGAGGGAGGATTTCACTTTTAGGAATATGAAATAGTCTGCTGGTGCCAAGTGGGGACTGTAAGGGGGTTGAAGAATCGTTGCGATGCCGTTTATCGTCAGGTACTCGGTGATCTTGGAGCAGGTGTGGCTGGGTGGACTGGGACGAGTTTAGTGCAGATCTTTCGCATCGCCAAATTTTCAGTTATAATGCTGTGCACTGTCATTTTATCAATGCCAATTTTATCTGTGACCATGCGCACACTTAACCGACGGTCTGAATTCAGCACTTAACGCAATCGTTGCACGTTGTCGTCGGTTCTTCGGGTCGACGGCCGTCCAGCGCGGGGCTCGTCCTCCACGCTCTCTCGGCCATCTTTGAAGAGCTTGTGCCACTTTAGCACTGCAGTTTGTGACATGCTTTCATCCTTGAACACTTGACGAATCATGCTCAACATCTCCGTACCCGATTTCCCAAGTCCAACACAAAATTTGCTGGCGTACCGCTATTCTGTCGTTCGCTGCATTTTGCGCTTGCACCGAGTCACTCCACAGGGGTCTACTAAAAACACGATCTAGCCTGTACGAACGCTCGCATGCTACAGGCGCTTGGTACTTCTTGTAGGTCACATCTCCACCACCGAGCATGCACGGTACAAGCGCGCTCCGACGTACAGCCACGCCAGGAAAGAATTGTTCCCGATACTTTTTATACAAAACCTGTATATATAAATATATATATATATATATATATATATATATATATACATGTTGTTGCCGAATTCGACCGATAAATTCAGAGGGGTGATAGTAGGCATCAAGTCGAGCAATAATCACATAGGAATGTATCACCGGGAATGCAAACTTGGTCAACTAGAGGATAAACAAAGATGCAGAAATGTTGACTTTTCATTTCTGAATCTTTGTTTATCCTCCAGTTGATCAGCTTTGCGTATTCGGTCATACATTTCTCTGTGATTCTGTTTTGTTTTTGAGTTTTCTACCTCCTCCAGAAAATTGCGGTATTTCCGGCCATCCAGTGGGGTTGGTAATGGGTATGGTCCGATAAAGTAAACAGCGCACTCCAGGGTCAGGTTTGAGTTTCCAGTCATACATTCCTTTGTGATTATTGCATGTCTTGACGGCTATCAACCCTCTGAAGTTGTCTGTCGAATTCGGCAACAACCTGTATATACAAGGTGCGCCCATAAAGTAAACGGACAATTTTTTATAAATAAGAAAATATTATTCACCTTCAAATAAATTTGTCTCATTCAAAATAATCGCCAAAGAGTCTATACAATTTTTCCAACGTTTCTTCAAGGCATCGAAACACTGTATATAGGCGTTGGAACTAACTGTTCGCAAAATGCACGTAACATTTGATTTAATATCCGAGACATTTTCAAATCTCTGTCCTTTCATGGCCATCTTAAACTTCGGAAAAAGAAAAAAACAGCTGGCGATAAGTCGGGAGAATATGGTGGGGGATTTATCACTGTAATTGAATGCTTAGCAAGATATTGTTGTGCAGAAATTGCTGTATGGGTCCTAGCATTGTCGCGTAAAAGAAACCATTGCCAAGATTAAACCTTTTTCATCCTAACTCGTCTTATCCTGTTTCTTAATCGAAGAAGCACTTCCTTGTAAAAATACTGATTAATTGTTTGATTTTCAGGAACAAATTCGGGATGAATAATCCTTTGTAATCAAAAAATGCAATCAGCATCACATTTGATTTTGACATCCGTGCTTTTTTTTTTGTATGGGAGAAGAAGGTCCTTTCCACTGTGCCCTTTGTCTTCTTACCATGTTTTTATTAACTTGTTTTCTTGTTTGTTTGTGTGTGTGTTCGTGTGTTTGTCCAGTACAAATCTTGCAATCGATTTTTAACTAACTTCCGATTAGCTAGACATTTGAAACTTTTAGAATTGCGCAGAACACGATGACAATACATTTTTAATACTTTTAGCCATCTTTAAGCAGATTTTTACCATGTTTTTATTATTTTCAGTTAATTTTGTTTTGTAGACTGGTGTAGCCATCTGTCGGCCGGCACGGGAACGAAAAGTTAAATGCAAGTTAACTTCCAATTAACTTCATTTTCTTTCAAGTTGATGGGATAATTCATCAAAAAAATTTTAAAAAGTATTTATTGATACACAGAATTGTCAAGTTTATATGATTCAACAGAAAATTTTAAAACATGGTACATAAAAAGTTCTTTTTATCTTGTAATTATTGTTTCTGGGTCTTAGCGGAGATGAGACACCAGGTCTCATCTCCGTTATAATACACTTTAAGAAATTGTTGTCCTGTTGCGCAGTAGTCAGAAAATCTTCACAGCAAGCTTTCTGTCTTCTTTTTGCTGTTCTGTCAAAATCCGAAGCACAAATCGAGCACAAGATTTTCATTTTCAGATTTTCAATTAAAATTAATCTACAGCTTTCTTTGATTATACCAAGCTTGTCTGAAAGTTTCTGAGTGGTTACACGTCTATCAGCTTTTACCAAAGAACAAATTTTCTCCACATTTTTCTCATTCTTTGAAGTTGAAGGGCTTTGGTTCATCTTCAATGCGTTCTCGCCCACATTTAAAGTGGGTGTACCTCTCATACACTTGTTTCTTGATAACGATGCATCACTATATACTGTTCGAATCATTTCTAAAGTTTCGGTAGCAGATTTACCAAATTTGTAACAAAATTTATTGTTACAACGTAGTTCCATTCCGAAGCCAATTTTTTTGTACAACGCCTTCGAAGAATCGAAGACTCGAGGGCTTCGAAGACTCGAAGGATCCTTATCGTGGTGCTATCGCGGTGGGCTTCTGTTCTGACGTTAGCGGTTCGAAACTAGCCGTTCTCCGGCACGCCTTTTTCTTTTAAAAAATTAACTTTAATTATTATGTAACGTAATATTAATTTGAATATTATTTTAGGTGCTTAAAATAATTAAAAAAACATTCTTTACTTAAAATCCTTTTTTTATTTTTCTATTTTTATTTCATCTCTTACTCTAATTTTGAGATACCAATGTGTATCTATACTTCTATAATAATATATAAAGAGAGAGAGCAGATTTTGTATGTGGAGGGTAATATACAACTTTTGTACATTACAATGTACCTTACAATTTTTCCTTTGTCAACCGCAGTCAAGTAACCATAGCAACACCCTTTAGCTTACGGGGTCTGTTTTTCGAAATCGCTCTTTAGAACAGGAAAATGTTATCTACTTCCTATCCCCATTTTACGTGTGGGAAATTCAACGGGGGGGGGGGTCAGGGGAAAGAGTGGTTAATTCCTTTCTTATTGCTTTCTTACTATTGAAGAAGAATTTCAATAGTAGTTCATCGGCACCCCGTGCCTTTTTCATCTCTCAAAAGGCTGAAAATGGGTGAACCGCCCTTCTGATGTCTCTTGCCTGAAAAGAAATAGCCTCTAGCTAGAACGACAAAAGATTATTATTCAGTCCTTTTTTGCAAGATTCACCCTCCGATCCCAGAATGTCACACAATTGTTCTTTGGGGGCAAAGCCGTTAGGAAAGTCACAACAAAGTGAAATTCGAGACTATATCTCTGCCGACATCACACCTTATTTTTCGAGAGTATGTGCTTCGGATATATGCTATCCCACCCCGTAAGGAAAATGTTGTAATATTTTAAAGATTCAAGTAGAGGAGGAATTGATAAATACAAAAAGGATTTTTGAAACTGGCAACGTTAAAGGGTTTATTGAAGAAAACTACATTTGGAACTACTCCTTTTATTGGATATTTAAGGTAAAAAAAGATTTACAATTTATTGGCTATCAACTGGAAATTTATTGGTATAATATTTTGTTCAACCCGGACAAAGTCGGCACGGGCCTCTAGTACTTATATATAAAGAGAGAGCGATTTTGTACGTGGAGGGTAATCTTCAGAACCACTGTACCTATTTGAAAAATTCTTTCACTGTTTGAAAGGTACATTATTCTAGATGGACATAGGCTATATATTATGTATATCTAATCAGTAGAAATAAAGTTAGGGGCTTAATCCTAACAATCTCCATTGTTACCGCTACTGTCCTCTACCGCTTTTTGTGCCGAAGTCTTCAACGATCCTTAGCGTGGTGCTATCTATACTTATATATAAAGAGAGAGCGATTTTGTACGTGGAGGGTAATCTTCAGAACCACTGTACCTATTTGAAAAATTATTTCACTGTTTGAAAGGTACATTATTCCAGATGGACATAGGCTATATATTATGTATATCTAATCAGTAGAAATAAAGTTAGGGGCTTAATCCTAACAATCTCCATTGTTACCGCTACTGCCCTCTACCGCTTTTTGTTCGGAAGATTTCAACGATCCTTATCATGGTGCTATTACGGTGGGCTTCTGTTCTGACGCTAGCGGTTCGAACCTAGCCGTTCTCCGGCACGCCTTTTTCTTTTAAAAATTTTATTTTAATTATTAACTAACATAAAATTAATTTAAGGTATTATTTAGGTTATTATTAAGGTAAAAAAATATTTACAATTTATTGGCTATCAACTGGAAATTTATTGGTATAATATTTTGTTCAACCCGGACAAAGTCGGGATGGGCAGCTAGTATATATATATATATATATATATATATATATATATATATATATATATATATATATATATATATATACAGTATAACCTCGTTAATCCTGATCTCCGGATAATCCGGGTCAGATTTATAGACTTTTTTTTATTTAAAGTTCATATACATAATAATTTATAACCATTATAGCAAGAACGCAACTATAAGTACGCCAAATATTCGCTTTTTAGTTTGATTCAATGTATAGTTCCTCCATAGATTGTACAATAAATTATGGTAATAAAATGCTTTTTGTTGAGTTTTAGAACGCTTTACTAGAGTGTCACAGGGCGTTGACGTGGATTGATTCAGAAAATTTATTTTTGTATTTTGAATGTCTTCTAAACAATACGATGTAATTTTTCTTTATCGCAGTAAACGGTAAATCTGCATAGTTAAGGATTTTGGTTTGCTTGTTACCCATATTAAACGGATTATCCAGATTTTCCATTGTCCTAATTGCCTATGGTCCCAGTTAGTCCGGATAAACAAGGTTTTACTGCATATATATATATATATATATATATATATATATATATATATATATATATATATATATATATATATATATATATTCCATTTTGATTTAATATTTAAAAAATTGAAAAAAATCTAAATTCTAACAAAGGTGCCCCATGTTTCTAACCTCATTCCAAAGGGTGCTGAAAGCGTAAAAAGGTTGGGAATCCTTGGTTTAAACGCTGAAATGTAACATAAAAAAAATAAAGTAGCACTTGTGTAGACCGGGATTATATCATACTGCTCTTCATAATGTACCGTAAATAAAAGTAAAGTGGTTTTTCTTTAGCCTAATTTATGTGAGGCCATGTGTATTTATCCCCAATTTATGTGGGAATTTTTCTATTAGAGGTGATTTTAAAGTCTGATAGTCAATTGAATACTAAGGGTCTGGTTTATTTTGTGATTTTTTAGAAAAGGATTTTAAAGTCTTATTGGTTAGTTAAACGCAAAGATTTTTTTTCTCTTAGAGGTGGTCGTAAAGTCTGAAGGTTACTTAAAATGTATGGGTCTGATTTATGTTGCTGAAGAGGAATTATAAACAAAGTTACCGATTTATTTGGGAGTTTTCTTTTAGGTGTTATTTTAAATCTGGGGGTAAGTTAGAAACAAAAGTTTTGATTTATCTTAGGATTTTTTATTAAGAGAAGATTTTGAAGTTAAATGTTGTGGTTAATATCTAGGGATCTGATTTACCTTGAATTTTCTCTTTTAGAGAAGATTTTCAAGTCTTAGGATTGGTTATAAACAATTGCCTCGGTTTAACAAATTTTCTATTATTTTCCAAACAACAGTATATTTTTAAATGTATGAATTTATGTCTTAATTAAACTTATGGTCATTTTTTTCCTTTCCACGTTTAAAAATGTCTTATGACGTAACAGTATGCTATACGTTGTCACGATTAATTCAGCCAAAGAATTAATACTTATGTTTTGTTTTGTTTTTACTTTAGAACAATTAAACTTCATCTGGAATCAGACATGAACCTTCGACTTTGTGGACATGTTTGCTGAGTAGTACTCCCTCAAGTCATTTCCTGTTTTTCACACAGTCTTCCAAATTTTTTAATGCCAAATCTGTAAATAAAGTTAAACTTCTTGTCTGAATATTTGGCTGTCAAGATTTCTGTGGTAAAATATTAAACTGTCTCTCAAATAACAAATCTAAAGCTTTAAGACTGATTTACGTAAGCGAGCAGCTACAAACTTGGACGAACAGAATATCAACTCACGCTCGATTTCACTACACTGCTACAGTAATTGTAACCTTGAGAACGGAGACATTGAAAATAACATGAATCTCAGGAGTAGTTCAGTTGGAAAAATACCAACCTCGAGGTGAAAGCCTCGGGTTCGAATACCGGTCTTGAAACAAAGGTTATACCTAACGACAACTCTGAAATCTCCTAACCGCATCCCACCAACTTCCGATAGCTACTTTCCGTCATGCTGGTCTAACCTTTCTAATTACATTTTGCTTCTAACCTGCGTCTACTCATATGCATAATAGTTGATTTCTTTCTTCCGATAACAGCTTGGTCGAGTCAAAACTATCTGTGGATAAGAAGGAGGAATTTTCTCAGTTGACTTGCAACTTAATCTTATAAATAGTTCATCGTTTGGATACTGTTGGGTTTGGTTAGTTGTAAATAGGTGTAAATATTCTTTATTTCGCCTCAATTTACAATTATTTTCGGTTAAATACCGCTCATTCACTGTCATTGGGCGTTAGATTTCAATATCTTTCAATATTGTCTTAGCGCGATATTTTCGAGAATTCTGGTGAACTTCGTGATAAATTTAGCAAATGTCGGAGCGCGCCGGGAGAACCAATTCGATTTTGCGTATAGGTAGCGTGGTTATCGAAATATGTTATTTTCCATTTCTACAACAATCGAAAATGTCTCTAAGGGTATGTTCTCCGAACTTGCCTGCAAAAGTTTTCATTTCAATAATTTTTTAGTTGTAGTTTAGCTGCTCTATGTGAACTGTAGGCCTGTTATTGTAACTGCGTGTAATGTGTCAAATCTGAAGTCTTTTGCTGAACTTCGATGAAGTCCTTAGTTACTCTTTGTGATATTTGCGTCCTGTTCAAGACTATCTATATATATAAAACAGCTCCGTGACTGACTGACTGACTGATTAACAGATAATGCATAAACCAAACCGCTGGACCTAGAGGGCTAAAATTTTGCATGGCGATTCTTCTTATAGTGTAGGGGTGCACTAGGAAAGATTTTGGAAAAATTCTCCTTAGATTTTTTTAAAATTAAATTGTTAAGCGATTTTTGTAACTTTTTTTTAAGTTTGCATTTAACTCTTTCAGGGGCAACAACCTCCCCAGTTTGCACGGTGCAAATTTTTTTTCCGATTTTTCTTAATCTAAATGATCTTGAAAAATTTTTCAATTAATGGTTGAAAAATGTTTTTACTGCTTTAAACGGATAACAGATGGCAGTATTCATCATTTTTCTGCTCATTAAACTGGAATACATTGAATGCAAGTGAAATAAAGACTAGTTTTAGGCAACGGCGCCCCTCAAAGGGTTAAAATAATAATCCGAGGATTATACAATTTATATCAGGAGAAAGATCATAAAAATTCCTTTAAAATGAAATCTTTTTCGAATCTTTACCTCCCTGCTCTGATTTTTAGTGAATTTTTAAAGATTAATTTTAAGAATTTTATTTATTAAATGCTGATCACGTGGTTTCGTTTCTTTTTGTGATGCTTTAAATTAATTTTGCGTCACGTGCATAACAACGAAATAAATTGACAAAAAAATATTAAAATACGGTAAAAGATAACATTTAACCACTGGACTAATTCAGATGGAAGTTTTTTAAGAACTTAATTCAAAATAGTATGTTTTATGGATATTAAACATACAAATTAATTGCATACATTGACCGTTGTATTTAATTTGAATATTTTCTTCTACATTATTTCGGTTATAAAAATATCCGTTACGATTTTTTTCATATATATATATATATATATACTAGCTGAATACCCGTGCTGCGCTACGGGGTACATTTTAGGATAATTACAATGAAAAAGCAATGAAATTGCTTTTTAGAGGATATTCTTATAAACAATATTTTTTGTTTCTTCATTTGGCGGAACTAATATTACCAGGCTCGTCCGCGAACGTACGCGTGAGCAAACTACGTAAAACTGACCGTGGGAGAAACAATTTTCTCGTAAATGTACGCCAGCTTATTTTAAATTTTGGCCTTGGGACTTATTTATCGTCGTGGCGAAGCATATTTTAAGAGGAAATTACAGTTTTATATATAGATTTGATTTAATATCCATAAAACATACTAATTTGAACTAAATTTTAAAAATTTCCATCTCAATTAGCCTAGTGGTTAAATTTTATCTTTTACTGTATTTTAATATTTTCTTTGTCAATTAATTTCGTTGTTATGCACGTGACGCAAAAATTAATTTAAAGTATCACAAAAACAAAAGGAATCTCGTGATCAGCATTTATTAAATTAAATTCAAAACTTTCCAAACGATTACTGTTTTGGAAGCTAATGTTTTGCTAATTTCCAGTAAAAGCTAAAATCATTTGAAAACCACCAGTGTTCCACTCGCACACCAGTGTTCCACTCACACACCAGTGTTCCACTCGCACGCAACACTATAAACCCCTAAAAGAATGAAAGAATAAAACGTTTAAAAAATACAAATCTATTAATTTAAATAATTAAACACACACAAATGTATAAATTACACAAAAGTTCACTTAAATTCTTTAATCTGTCTACATCTCCAGTATAGAAATATTTTCGGGGCATTTACAGAACATGGTATATTTCACTTTTCAAAACACGCATTAAATGAGCATCATCTCAATGAGAAATTTCTGAAATGAGCATGGCAATGGAGATCATGTGTTTGCAAACAACAGCGGTAACCGAAATGTGTTAAAATATAAATTTTAAGAGTATCATGGTAGTGAGTTGTGTAGCTTATAAACTTAATATAAAGATACTGATATACATTTTAATGGTAATAATATAAATAAAAACTTTCCAAACGATTACTGTTTTGGTAGCTAATGTTCTGCTAATTTCTAGTAAAAGCTAAAATCATTTGAAAACCACACACCAGTCTTCCACTCACACGCAACACTATAAACCCCTAAAAGTATGAAAGAATAAAACGTTTAAAAAATATAAATTTATTAATTTAAATAATTATGTATAAATTACACAAAAGTTTACTTAAATTCTTTAATCTGTCTACATCTCCAGTATAGAAGTATTTTCGTGGCATTTACAGACCATGGTATATTTAACTTTTTAAAACACGCATTAAATGAGCATCGTCGATAAAGTGGATATCCGTTTTGTCCTGTTTGCGGGAGACTGTGGCATCTTCAAAGAAAAATGTTAAGGACATAAAACATTAGGCACAAAATAAAAGCAAATAAAATCAAAGACCCTGAAATGAAACTGAGATTAAATTCAAAACTGCAAAATTACAGAAAATGAAATAAAAAAATAGAACCAAATGAAATAGCAAGCAACGGTAGTTGAAAATGCAAAGAAAAAAGAATTGAGTTACCAATACAAAAAATTATTTAAAAAATCAACACATTAAAACAAAATCTCGCCAAAACTTTCCAAACGATTACTGTTTTGAAAGCTAATGTTCTGCTAATTTCCAGTAAAAGCTAAAATCATTTGAAAACCACACACCAGTGTTTCACTCACACGCAACACACATACAATTTCTTGCAAATAGCAAGCAACGGTAGTTGAATCTGGAAAGAAAAAAAATTGAGTTACCAATACAAAAAATTATTTAAAAAATCAACACAATAAATTAAAATCTCGCCAAAATCGCATGGTTACCTCGCCACACACAAAATCGCCAAACGGGGGTGAATCTGAAGAAGTGAATCTGAAGAAACGGGGGTGAATCTGTACCCAAACGCATTTGATCAGATGAGATCATGAAGCTACAGAGCTTCATGGATGAGATGGATGAGCATCAACAACAACAACAAAAAAATAAATAAATAAATAATAAAAAAATTCTGCCTTACCGTCATATGTAATACATTTAAACCATGTTTTAACATAAAAACATTTCTGTAAGGTTGTAAAAGCATGAAAATTAAAAAAATCAAATAAGAAAAATCAAGTTGTAATTTTCATTCATGAAACATACTATTTAATAAGAAATGTAAAATATTTTATGCAATAAAAAAACACCGAAAAAAACACTTCTTTTATAAAAAAAATAAATTTTATTAAAATCTTATTCAATAATGAATTCAATATTAATTTGAGCTTTCAGCAAATGCCACGCACAAATTTGTATACAAAATAATGCATATGCAATACATTTAAATCAAAAATTTCAAAATACCATCTTAATATTACTATTTTATATTTCTTATTAAATAGTATGTTTCATGAATGAAAATAATTATTACTTCGTTAATATAATTGTTGAAAATTGAAATCATATACAATTGAAATTTTACTGATTAGAAACATTAATTTGAAGTTCATTCCGTCGCTGCCGACAGATGGCTGCACCATACTGTGTAATTTGATTGTTTCGTCTTGGCGGTGGAGTTTTAGAATTAATATATCTGTTAAACTTTTTAAGTAACAGAATAACTGTAAGCAGAAAAAATTATCAGTTTTCAAAGATCTTTCCAAATATATAACATTTATGTACTTCCATGGAAAAAAAAAAATGCATCGATTTTGACATCTCAAATATGGCGTCTGCAGCGCTGTTCTATTTTTTGGACTCACCCTTCAAAAATTGTTGGTTTTTTATTAATTAAAAATTAACGGTAATAAAATTTAAAATTCGGGCTTCGAGGTATAGATGTTCAGACTCTTCACTACCCGTGTGCCAAATTTCACAGTTGTAAGTTGTATAGATTCGTCTCTAGGCCTCACATATATAAACACACACACGGACACTTGCTTTTATTAATAAGATATATATATATATATATATATATATATATAGATATATATATGTATGTATATATATGTATATATATATATATATATAAATATATATGTATATACTATATATATATATATATATATATATATATATATATATGTGTGTGTGTGTATATATATGTAACAAGAAAACGCGTCTTCCTAAATTACTTTACTTTAAAGCATATTCTATTGTTAATAAAGTACAACCCCTTTTCCAAAATTGCGACCTAAAAGTAAAATAAGATAAATTATATTATCCCTGCAGATCATTAAGCAGGCATGTGAAGTATCTGAACTCAATAACATCCTCAGATATGAGTGTTAGAAGTTTATGAGATTTCGAATGTCAGTATAGTGTCAAAATTCTTGAAGAGCCCTCGAAACACTCTGAAATTATGTCTTTATAACAACAAAATCCCACTTTGCAAGATTTTTATGGCCACTCATCCTAGGCCCAGGTTCAACAGTTCGCAGTTCTAATAAGCGCGGTATCTAGCAGTAAAGTCCCCGGGAAACTTAAGTGGACACGTAAACTCCACGAATCTAAAGTCGCCCAATTAAAAATTAAGTAGTTTAGGCCCTCTGGCGAAAATATCGCAAAACACCCATTTAATATTGCATGAACGGAAGACTTTCCGCTCTCTTCGTTTCTAACTTTTGTTGCTGTCGGACCTATGTCCACAGTCCGGTCGTTACAACGCTCTTCTCTTAACTCTGGCATGTAAACACTGCTGTTAATACGTCCCGTCCTGGCATGGACGCCGGACAAGTCATGTGGCCACTGCAGTTTCCCGGGGACTTTACTGCTAGATACCACGCTTATTAGAACTGCGAACTGTTGAACCTGGGCCTAGGATGAGTGGCCATAAAAATCTTGCAAAGTGGGATTTTGTTGTTATAAAGACATAATTTCAGAGTGTTTCGAGGGCTCTTCAAGAATTTTGACACTATACTGACATTCTAAATCTCATAAACTTCTAACACTCATATCTGAGGATGTTATTGAGTTCAGATACTTCACATGCCTGCTTAATGATCTGCAGGGATAATATAATTTATCTTATTTTACTTTTAGGTCGCAATTTTGGAAAAGGGGTTGTACTGTATTAACAATAGAATATGCTTTAAAGTAAAGTAATTTAGGAAGACGCGTTTTCTTATTACATATATATATATATATATTTGGCATTAATAGCATACATTGACAGTTGTATTTAATTTGAATGTACTCCGTAGCGAAGTACGGGTATTCAGCTAGTATATTAACAAAACTTGTGTCGCTGTTATCTGGTGTCGTCATTCACAAAATGTAGTCGAACGAAACTCAAGAATTCTTTCGAATAAGCATGTTTCTTCCCCCCCCCCTTTTCTTTGCATCTCTAGGAGAGGGCTGCATAAGGTTTTACGGGGCAATAAGGCCTGTTCACATAGCAGTCTGTTAGCGCAAGCATAAAAGATCAACGGAGTGTTCACGGTTGATGATACGTGAGTCAAAGGATGATGTCACAGCGCTCAGCTATATGATTGGTTAAAATTTAACGCGTACGCTAACGGACTGCTATGTGAACAGGCCCGTGGGTGATTGGAAGGTAAGATTGTGACAGTTTCTAATAACTGTAAATTTCACTGACTGAGATGCTATTAATAGCAATTCTCACTGACTGTTAGCGCCACCTAGTTCAGGCTGGGAGTTCAACAAAGTGGATCTCCATGCATGTCTTGTAAGATAATCTTGCAAGATAATCTAATTGTTATTTTTATCGTTCTGTGTATGGTTTCCTCTGTATTGTGCTCGTACCCGTAATTAAAAGTAGAAAAGCTGAAGTGGTGGTCTTCAATGACTTAACCCTTCCTCGGGCGCGCCAATTTTTGGAATATCAGCAAGCGCGCGTGGCACAAAGTGCAACGTCACTTTCAACCTTGATTAAACCTTTTGTAATAAACTTTTTTTTTCAAATTGAAAATAATAATTCTGCGTCTTATGACAAGATATGAAATGTTGATAATAATAAGATATATTTATAATTAAAGGCCAAAGAATGCATATACAATCACCTTATTTCAAAACTGTCCGGTTAATTGGATCTAAGGAGAACTTGCGAGATGATTCCTATTATGTCAAAAACCCTAAAAAAACAATGAGATTGTCCATCTTTGTGACATGCGGGATACAGTGTAATAGCTGCACATTTGATCGATTACATCAACTCCTGCTTTTGCCGTATTTTAATCCAATATAATCGCTGGTTTACCACGATTAAATCACGACTAACAATGAATGGAAAGGAATACAAAGGTAAAAAAATCAGACCTGCATCAGAAAGTTTGTAGCTCTAAATAGAAACTGCTTAGAACATTCAAACCTTGCATGTAAAAACAAAGCATTCAAAATTACAAAAAGTTGCACTTTGTACACGGACGCGCCCGTTGTACATTAAAACCATGGAGAGTTACAAGCTTCAGAAAAAATTATTAGAAACGAAAAATAATAACATAATATCTTACATGTTCATATAACAGTTAACTTTGATGATAAAATCTTTATAAAAGTTCTCGGATGAAGAATTGCCACAAATCTTAATACTATGGAATCTAGAAATTATAATCCTCCTTCTGCCTAATATATTGAAACTTTTTCAAACGGGTGAAAATAAGGTAAACAAAACTGAGTCACTACGTCATTTCTTTATTTTTGAACATTTGCAGCAACATCAAAATTTTACGCGCCGAAAATAAGTAGCTTAGAGAGCGCAAAATAATTTTTACAAAATATTGTTTGCAATTTTCCGTGTTTCAAAAAGCGTGCGAGCTTTCTTCCAGATGTCTTACTAAAAGATTTTACCCTCGAAGAAACCTTTGTAAAATATTCTAGTTCGCAAAGACATTTTTATTCTTCTTTCCATTCCTATATTTTTCTCTGAAAGGTCGAAGGTTTTTCCGAATAAAATGCAGGTACTGGAGAAAAAAAAGCATTTACAATAGTTCTGTCATATAAAATTTATTCATAGAAAAAATCTTTTTTGCCAAAAAAATGCAATTTTTTTTAAACTTTTAAGTTGTGAAATAAAAATGAATATTATTTCAACCTTTTAATACCTTCTTCTTTCACCTTTGTCATTATATTCCAAAAAATTATGTTTCCACCCATGAAAAGAGATTCAAAACAGGTATTCGAACGAAATGTGCTACTTAATTCTTTCCAATAAAAGTTTCTTTTAGAGGTACTTTTCGGAACAGCAATTTTTTTTTCCACGGAAAAGGGAAGTGACAGTTGAAAATAAAGAAATATTGTTATTTTAAACTGTAAGCATCTCATTTTGTATGACCTTTTTTCTATTATTGGCGTTATTAAATGTGTCTAATGTAAGCACTGAATTAGATTTGTAGAAGTAAATTCAAAAGGAAATATGTGTGCTTAAAAATCAAAAGTAAAAAATCTTAAAATCGTTTAAAATCTTAGGATTCGTGTGCTACAAGCGTTAACAAAAACAACATTAACATCCTTTTTCTGCTGTTTTAGTAAAAAAAAGCCCCTTCGTGCCTGATAAATATCGTTTATTTTTCAGGAAGTAACGTTTTCTTTTTAAAAGTTCTAGTTCGAGGTATAGTGGATGTAAAGGAGAGGTTAATGGAAAATCATATGACGTAAAACTTAAATTCTGAGGTGTTTCGCTTGCCTTTAATTCGGCAAAACAAATGGGAGCACGATAGCACCATATTTGTAAGAGTGTATTGCCCTTGAAATGAGTCGTAATAGTCGGCTATGATGTAATTGATTTTGTAATTATTTTGGTGAATTTTAAGAGTAGTACTTTTGTTGTCAAACGCCTGATAAAAAGACCTGATCATCTAGTTTAATTTAACCAAAATTTAATATTCCCTAAGATCAGTGTTGAAACAACTCGAATATTTCATGAACTGTAAATAGTGGGTTACTTAACGGGTTACGTATGATGTAGCAAAATCTAAATTATTGCTCACCAAAATCAATATTATCCTGGCAGTATAAGACTTAGATTAGGATGTATAACATTTTAATTTGGAATTCGTTTTTCAAGTTTCAACAAAAGTTGATCTCAGCACTCTCAGAACGAACCAACCAATTTCACCAAATTTATCCCATTTTGCTGAATTTACTGCTGTACAAATCTTACATGTCTAATCTTGCCTCCCACATGGTGTAGTGGTTATCGTTCTGAGCTGCACGCAGTGAGCTTCGGTTCAAATCCCGAATAAGGCTTGGTCGTTTCCGTGTCATCCACTCATAGGGAGCAATGCTGGCTCACCTATAGGGTGCTCCCATAATAAAGTAACCAGTAAAGTAGCGGTGAATAACAAAAAAGTGAATGTGTAATGACAAGTGCCTCCGCATTAAACTAAAACAAAACTCTAATCTACCGTAAGTCGCGCCAAAAATTTAGTGAAACTTCCGAGTTTAGGAGGAAATCCACATTCTATGGGAGAAATTGAAAAAAAACTTCACGTAGTATCTAATGATATTTCCTATGTATAGCAGAATTGATTTTCTTACGAGTGCATCTTCTTCTCTTTTCTGACATTCTTGGCAGAATTCAAATTGGTTCTCGTTCGAGGGATGCATTTAACACTATATTAACAAAGCATTTTCATCAGTGTGTTTATGAAAATCGTTACCTTTCGTCTGTAAATTGTATAAAGCTTCTTTGCGTCTTTCATTACTGACAGGCAACTGACAAAGGGAGAGTTGTTCTGTTGTTGCCGTTTTTGTTGTTGTTGGTTCTAATGCCCCCTGGCCGGAAGTATTCTAGACCAGGTCCATGTAAGCTAGTGGAATGAGGGGTACGACTCCGGTTTATAATGGCACCACAAAGGTCGGAGTTCGATTTAGCCAGGTGCCACCTTAATTTTGACCGAGCAACTCCAGGGGCGGCATCTGTGGGGATCGTGCCTTCGCCCACTCTCTTTCACATCATAAAGGGACTTTCCGGTCTACGTATTTTACGTACCCATATCAGGCCTAGACACGGAGGTATTTAATGGTGCTTGTAGGGATTCGATTCGAGCACCCTCAGCACAGATATCGTTCAAATTCCTCCAGTTTTCTTCGAAATTTTCCTGAACCTTTACGCTAAACTGTAGGGAAGAAAATATAACCAAGAAACAAC
Source organism: Dolomedes plantarius (assembly GCA_907164885.2). NCBI lineage: Eukaryota > Metazoa > Arthropoda > Arachnida > Araneae > Dolomedidae > Dolomedes > Dolomedes plantarius. Next base: position 44,938,021 of record OU015493.1, on the reverse strand, counting down.
AAAAGAGAATCATAAACTTGAACTTCCCTTTGTAAAACAAAAATTTCAGGTAGTCTCCTCTAATGAAACTAACGCGGGTAATTAACGGAGGATTACTTACCGTTGTTTACCTCTTTTGTATGTATATATGTATGTATGTGTTATGTATATATGTATCTATATATATGTACGAATGTATATATATATATATATATATATATATATATGTGTGTGTGTGTGTGTGTATGTGTATGTGTCAGTCAAAATTTTGAGGCATTTTGGTATGTTTATGTTTAACTGTTTACTACTTGCTCAATAGGGTGGAACGAAAAAAACTTTTTTTTGAATTTCAATATGCTCTAGTTTTCAAAAGTTGCCTTTTAACAAAATAAAGACGGAAATTAAATATTAGCGTAATTGGTGCATGTTTTCAGTTCGCGCAGAAGGGCAAACTTTTGGTTTTTATTAAATTTTTGACAAATTTAGCAATTATTTTGAAATTGAATACACTTGTAGTACAAAAAAGTAGCAAAATATGTAATTTAAACATTCCTTTTAGTCAGGAAACCTGCTAAACTGATTATAAAATACGTTTTACTTCATAAAAATAGTACACATAAAGGCACTTAAGGACGAGGCACTTAAAAGACACTCGGACATCACGGTGGAACGAAAAAATTCTGAATTTCTGAATTTCAATATGCTCTAGTTTCCAAAAGTTGTCTTTTAAAATTAAAATTCAGAATATAAAATTTGTTTGCTGTACTAAAATATTTTAAAGTGCCGCAAAGGGGTTTCAAAATGGATATTTTTATGAAAAAGTGATTATATTTGTATTTTTTGTTAATTTCTCTTATAGTATATTAAAATAATGTATATTTTCTGTAAATAAAATATTCAAAATATGATATTTTGACAGAAAACTTTCATATTCTAAGTATTTCTAATTTTTAGATGCCATAACAGAACAACTGATTTTGTGGAATTTCGCGATTTTCATCATATTAATTTTACAGTAGCATATTCTTATAATACACATTGGAATGAAAGATAAACAATTTTTAATTGACGGACCTTAGTTAAAATAAACAAATCACACTTATTTAAAAAAATATTAATGTGGTGTCTATAAAGGCAAAACGTTATTTTGAAAAAAATATTCATGCTTTTCAAAAGTCCATAGTAATCACACATGGTTTCCATTACTTATTTCACTGACACATTGAATTGTTTTATTGTTTCAAAATTTGGCATTATCTTTTGAGAATGTATTTTTGTTTTTATCAATGCATCTCTTGCAGAAGTACCATGAACGGACAAGGATGACCCGGTAACTAATTTAACAATCCTTTCTACTACTTGTGTGTGACATGGAATGTTGTTGAAATCAATAATTTGTTTCTCGTGATCAGATTCTTTTGCTTCTAGTTTCCTATTTTGTTTTCTAGATGGAAAAACTAAAGGTCCAAATGAATTTGGAGGAGAAATAGGTAAACAACTAGAAAACTGCTATGAACTTCCAGTGATTGAATTTTCACCTATTGAAAATAACATTCCATTACTAGAAATTAAGGATGATTTAAGTGTGGACCCAAAATATTTGTTAGAAATGTGTAATGCAATCTCTGTTGGAAAGTGCTCTTCTGATTTGTCTATGAGAAAACCAGGAAAATTTTGTCATTCACGATGGCTTACATTAGCAAACCGAATACTTCGCTTGTATGTGGGAATAGAATGTCCTTCAAAAAATCTCCGAATACTGACCGAGTACGTTTTGAAAGTTTATGCACCAATTCGGTTTAACATAAAGCTGAAACCATCTTGTATCAATGGATCGAAGCACTTGTGGAAACTTGTGAGAAATTCACGTTACCTCAATCATACTCTTAAAAATGTAAGTGACCCTGTCATTCTAAGAAATGCATACTTTGCCGCTTCTGAAAATATCCTCCTTTGTATGATATTAGACAATCGCAGTCATGTAAGAGAGTTTGGATTACGCCGGATTCTAAAAGCAAGAGCGAAAATGAAGGAGGAATCAGAAAGAATTTAGTTCCACGTATAAACTTTGATGCCAAGGATTATATTGATATGACTGAATGGAATGATGTTAAAGTAACAGAACTTCCTATGACGTGGCATGTTTCTGATAACAAACTAAAACATTTTAAAAAGGAAGCAAAAGAATCTGATCACGAGAAACAAATTATTGACTTCAACAACATTCCATGTCACACACAAGTAGTAGAAAGGATTGTTAAATTAGTTACCGGGTCATCCTTGTCCGTTCATGGTACTTCTGCAAGAGATGCATTGATAAAAACAAAAATACATTCTCAAAAGATAATGCCAAATTTTGAAACAACAAAACAATTCAATGTGTCAGTGAAATAAGTAATGGAAACCATGTGTGATTACTATGGACTTTTGAAAAGCATGAATATTTTTTTCAAAATAACGTTTTGCCTTTATAGACATCACATTAATATTTTTCTAAATAAGTGTGATTTGTTTATTTTAACTAAGGTCCGTCAATTAAAAATTGTTTTTCCTTTATTCCAATGTGTATTATAAGAATATGCTACTGTAAAATTAATATGATGAAAATCGCGAAATTCCACAAAATCAGTTGTTCTGTTATGGCATCTAAAAATTAGAAATACTTAGAATATGAAAGTTTTCTGTCAAAATATCATATTTTGAATATTTTATTTACAGAAAATATACATTATTTTAATATACTATAAAAGAAATTAACAAAAAATACCAATATAATCACTTTTTCATAAAAATATCCATTTTGAAACCCCTTTGCGACACTTGAAAATATTTTAGTAGAGCAAAAAGATTTTATATTCTTAATTTTAATTTTAAAAGACAACTTTTGGAAACTGGAGCATATTGAAATTCAGGAAAAAAACGTTTTCGTTCCACCGTGATGTCCGAGTGTCTTTTAAGTGCCTCGTCCTTAAGTGCCTTTATGTGTACTATTTTTATGAAGTAAAACGTATTATATAATCAGTTTAGCAGGTCTCCTGACTAAAAGGAATGTTTAAATTACATATTTTGCTACTTTTTTGTACTACAAGTGTATTCAATTTCAAAATAATTGCGAAATTTGTCAAAAATTTAATAAAAACCAAAAGTTTGCCCTTCTTGCGCGAACTGAAAACATGCACCAATTACGCTAATATTTAATTTCCGTCTTTATTTTGTTAAAAGGCAACTTTTGAAAACTAGAGCATATTGAAATTCAAAAAAAAGTTTTTTTCGTTCCACCCTATTGCTCAAGCCATACAGACTGGGTTTAGCGCGCTGCCAAAATTATAACTCGCGACGACGGATGGTTTTAGCGTCTGAAATTTTGCTTTCCGGAGGACCATTATGGGGGAACGTAATCCTACGTTAAAACTCTGCTGAAAGCTTTCCCGTATAGAGGATAATACAAGTTGCATTTTCCTATAACATATCTTGACTTTTCCCTACGCCCTTGTTACGTTTCACCTAATATTTGAGAACAAAAAATCCATGTAACTTGTGGTATCCATGTGGTAACCGTATCCATGTGGAGTTATTAAAAAGATATTTGGCAAAAAATTTAGAATTAATCAGCTTGGGAGTTACTAAACCAAAATAATAAAAAAATGGAATAAGTTTGGAACCTGTTAATAAAATATCCGTGGACCGTATTCATCATCAGATATTCCAACAGATCCATACATATTCTGGAATAACTGATGACAAATATGTACTAATATAATATGATATTTAAATACAGCAAAAAAGGGATAGAATTCATGATGCATTTTCGAATAACTCGTCCTGACTTTAGTATTTCTTTAGTATTTCTATATATTCCTTTAGTATTTCTATATATTTCTTTAGTATTTCTATATACCAGGTGTGTCATAAATTCGTGCAAAGTTTAAAAATTCGTAATAAAAGAAATAATGCTCGGAATTTTTTTCTGTTTGCGCGATTAAGATCAGAGGGACATTGGATTTTTTTTCCATGTAAAAAAAAAAAGTTTCCAAAAGTAACCGAAAGAGGGCGTTTTTGCGTGACAATATTATGCCTGCATTGCAGGAAAGAAATACGTTACCTGTTGTCAAATTCATGCAGGATGGTGCCCTGCCCCACATTTCACGTGATATCAAGGCGTTCCTGTTGGAATCTTTCACTGAAGACCGAGTCTATAAGTCGCGGTTGTAAGGTTTAGTGGCCCTCATGATCACAAGACTTGACCCCGGCAAAGTTTTAGTTGGGGGGGGGGGGGGATACTTGAAGTCTCATGTGTACCGGGGCTCCCCAACCACTTTGGTGGAACTGAAAAATGTCATTCGACAGAAGTTGGTGCTATCGATGCTAGAATCCGCTTTAATGGGCTTAGTGACGCGCCTCACTTGCCTATTACCTTGTGCTGGTAGTAATGTTGAACATCTGTTACGTTAAAATAAATGCACAGTCTCATGTTATTGTGATCTGTTTGATTATCTGTTTGAGTTTTCCTGATTTGCATAAAACATCTCAGTATGACGTGTGAGCGCCCTCTTTCGGTTACTTTTGGAAACTTTTTTTTCTACATGAAAAAAAATCCAATGTCTCTCTGATCTTATTGGCGCAAACAGAAATATTTTCCGAGCATTTCTTCTTTTATTATGAATTTTTGAACTTTGCACGAATTTATAACGCACCCGGTATATATAACAGTACCGTAACTGACTGATAGATAACGCACAGACTAAACCGCCGGACCTAAAGGGCTGAAATTTTGCATGGCGATTCATCTTCTAGTGTAGGGGTGCATTAAGAAAGATTTTTGAAAAATTCTCCTTAGATTTTTTTTAATTAAATTTTAAGCTGTTTTTGTAACTTTTTTAAAGTTTGCATTTAAAATAATAATCTGAAGGTTATAAAATTTATATCATGAGAAAGATCATAAAAATTCCTTTAAAATGAAATCTTTTTCGAATCTTTACCTCCGTTTACTGATTTTGGGGGAATTTTTAAAGATTAATTTTTAGAATTTAATTCATTAATTGCTGATCACGTGGTTTCTTTTATTTTTGTGATACTTTAAATTAATTTTGCGTCACGTGCATAACAACGAAATAAATTGAAAAAAAAATATTAAAATGCGGTAAAAGATAATATTTAACCACAATATTAATTTAGATGGAAGTTTTTTAAGAATTTAATTTAAATTAGTATGTTTTATGGATATTAAACATACAAATTAATTGCATACATTGACCGTTGTATTTAATTTGAATATTTTCTTTTACATTATTTTGTCTATAAAAATATCCGTTCCGATTTTTTTATAATTTTTTTTCGCATTAATTGCATACATTGACATTTGTATTTTATTTGAATGTACTCCGTAGCGAATCACGGGTATTCAGCTAGTCGTGATATATAGCTAGAAACTCGGGAACGAGAAATGCGTGTAACTTCAAAAATTCTTCGAATCATATTTTCATATAATTAAGGCTAGCCAGATGCCACACCAAAATAGTAAAAAAAATCAGTGAATTTTTAAAAAAATTCTTAAATATCCATGATACCAATAATCATATCCATCAATCTTAAAGAATATCTGACGATGAATGTCCAATTAGAGCATGGTTTTAATTCATATATATGTAGAACAAATATACACTGACTGATACATCACATATATTATATCTACTCTGGCTACAGAATTGGAGAAGAAAAATGGGCGAACGTGTCTTTCACATATGGGGAAGTCAAATAAATGTAAAAAGTTATTTGATGTTTGTGGCTGCTGTCAATTTAAAAGTCGATATTAATAGCCGCCCATTTGTCGCTTTATTCATCAGCCTCAAACGATTCTTTTCTTGCAGTCTTCTGAGTTTTATTTCACAAAATGGGGAATGTACTTTATCATTATAATTCATAGGGAAAAGGGAAAAATGACTCCGTAAAGCATATTAAAAGACTGAAAGCGTTGCCTAAGATTATGCGACGTGTAATTACTTTTCTCGTGCATCCTTAAAAAAGCTTGTCAATGCAACATTTGGGCCATTCACAGGCCACATCGGTTAAGTCTACTTCTTGAAATTTTTGTGTCAAAGCACTTGATTGACTCCTTACTTTTTACATTCATAATAGATCTCCCAAATAATAAGGATTAACCACTTAATGACAAAATTATTTTTGGCGAATGAATAATAAGTAACTTTTTTTCCTTTAGACGTTATCCGTTAGACGGTTCGTTAGACGTTATCCGTTAGACGTTCCGTTAGACGGTTCCGTTAGACGTTCCGTAGAAGTTAAGTCCATACTCTAATGTAAATCGTTGCAATTCAAACACAGAAGCAAGTAGGGTAGACCGGGGCATATTGGCCATAGGGGCACGTTGACCCATCTGCGATATTTTTCAAACTATCAGGTAGATTGCGTTACTAGTTAAGCGACGTGTGTCTTAACACATTTTCTTTCACCCATAACAGCGTCAGCAGCGAAGAAGCAATCAAACGAAAGCCACTTCACATTTTCAAATTTTCACTGAAGTGATTTTTTTTTTCCACTTATAAATAATCGTTTCTGATTTGTTTCTAAATTAAAGTTTCACTTAGAAATCTAAACGATCGTTGTTCAGAGCAAATTTTCTACTTACTGATTTGAAAAAATATTAACAGAATATTTGATACAGCGATCAAAAGCCAAAATGGTGATAGGGGGCAAGTTCACCCATTTAATCCGGGGAATGTTGACCCAGTGGCCCAATATGCCCCGCAGTCCAAGAGTTTGTTTTCTACATTCATAAGGCTATAAAAGTCAATAAAATTGTCAATAAATCAGGAGAAGACTGGATTCAATGTACCAGGTGCAATCGTTGTGCACATGAATCATGTGTCACTGAGGATGCGATATTTTATGTTTGCATTCATTGTGATGATGAGAAAGATCGATGAAGGCAGTAGTTGAGTTGGACAAAATATCTTTTCTTATCCTCTGTATCTTTTATATACCATATTAAAATTACATTAGATATTTTATGTGTTTTTCATTTCTGCTAGTAATCCTAAAATTAAATCAACTTAGAGGGCCAACCTGCCCCGTTCGATGGGGCAGGTTGGCCCAGTGACTTGATGTCCTGCTGAGCTTCATATAGAAACTATTAATTAATATTGTTCAAATTTTCTCATGTGTGGTTATGGTTTAAGATGTCATGGTTGTATAAACAAAAAAAATTAAAAAATTTAATAAATTATTTTTTTTTAAATATTGAAGAAAAAATGGGCCAACAAACCCCGGTCTACCCTACTTGATGACAACGTTCAATCGTTCAATGCTGTTTCATCACAAAAAAAGTAAAATAAATGAGTCAGTGTCAGTCTAACTGATGCAGAAGTGAGTACTTGGGAATTATTAAGCGATTATTTCAATTTTTTCTGAAATAAAAAATAATTTGAAGACTCAATTGGATGTAATTACTTTTTTTTACCCTTGCCAAATCGTTCAAGTCCCTCAGTCACATAAAAATTGTAATAATAATAACGACGACTCCAAGAATATTCTATCTTATACGTTTTGCATGTCGTCAGATAAAAGCTACATCTGCAGTAAAATATTCTTCAATGTTTACTTGATTTTATATTTTCAGCGGAATTTCAAAAAATGATGTATATATTATTGAATCACTTTTCTCCAGTTTTTGTTTTATGGACATAACCGATTTGGCAAGTGAGCGGTTCATATATGAATATATCTTGAAATTCTATAAACAGTTGCTTATCTTGTTGGCCGAACTAAGGAGAAAATATTTAGAAGTTTATTGTTCTGTGTATTTTCTCTAGTGGATAAAGGACAAAGCTTCGGGATTTTTACCTCCATTCACTTCCGATATCTCAACATCACATCGCAGCTGCAGCCTCCAGGAATACAGGAACATTTCTTAACTTTCATGTTCCCCGATACTCGCGATACCTTCAGAGAATTCAAAGAAAATAATAAAAAGCTTAATCAAAGGGGAAAAGGGGGCGAAACCTCATTGAAAAAGATAGATATAATGTGCGTATAAGTTATATTGTCTACCAGGCAAGATCCCACCAAATATGCCGATTACATCAAACTAAGGAGATAGCTCCCTATATATATATATATATATATATATATATATATATATATATATATATATATATATATATATATATAATGTGTGTGTGTGAATATACCTCACTTTCTGATAAAAATGTCATCAGACTCGTGGTAGACACGAGAAGAGTCTGGTGTAAGCAAGACTCTGTATTCTACTTTATATATATATATACACTCATGGACAAAAAAATTAGCGCACCAAGAAATAATTGCGGGATCGTAATGAAACTTGCAATGAAGGTACATGTCGGGGAGATATGCAAATGATTAGAAATGCAGCGTGATTGCGCATTACGTATAGCCGGTAGAGGGCGTTGAACATCGTACTCTGTGGAGTATAAAACGGGTAACCAAAGCTTGTTTGAGTGTGCTGAATCATTTACAAAGGAAGAGCTGAGATAGACATGCCATTACGCCGTGTTCGAAGACAATATAAGCAGTTGTCGCAGTTTGAGAGGGGGAGAATCGTCGGGATGATGGAATCTGGGTGGTCAGCTAGGCGAGTAGCTCGTCAATTAGGCCTCTCTGATTGTGTTGTGAGGAGGTGTTGGGACCAGTGGACCCGAGAGATGTCATGTACACGAAGACCAGACTCAGGACGCCCTCGACAGACCAGTCGTCTAGAAGACCGCCACATCGTAAGAAATGCACGCGTACAGCCAACTGCTTCATCGGCCGCCATCCAGGCACAGGTAGCACCTTCACTAGGGGCCTCTGTGTCTTCTCGAACCATACGAAAGGCGCCTGGCTGAAGGACAGTTTGTATCGCGGCTCCCATTACGTGTGCTGCCCTTGACGCCCACCCATCGACACCTCCGTTTGGAGTTTTGCCGCGCACGAGGAAACTGGACTGCAGCGGAATGGAACCAGGTCGTCTTTAGCGACGAATCCAGATTCAATCTCGGCAGTGATGACAATCGTGTTCGTATGTGGAGAGCCCGTGGTGAACACTTCAATCCTGCCTTTGCTGTACAGCGACACATCGCTCCCACAGCTGGTGTGATGGTATGGGGTGCCATTGCCTACAATACACGGTCACCCTTAGTATTGTTCCGTGGCACCATGGCAGCCCAGCGGTATGTTCATTAAATCCTGCAACCACATGTGTTGCCACTCATGCAACGGCTTCCAGGAGCCATTTTTCAACAAGACGATGCTCGGCCTCACTCGGCAAGGGTGTCACAAGACTGTCTCCGCACTGTTACTACCCTTCCTTGTCCTGCCCGATCCCCAGATTTGTCTCCAATCGAGCATATCTGGGATCATTTGGGACGACGAGTTGGGCATCCCACGAGTTTGAACGAACTAGAGGCAAGGTTACAGCAAATATGGAACGAAATGTCTCAAGACATCATACAGAACTTGTATGACTCAATGCCCGATCGTATCGCATCGTGCATTCACGCTAGAGGGGGTCCAACGGAGTATTAACTCCTCCGTTCTTTTGCCTTTTTCTCTGAAATAAATTATCCTTTTTCTTTGATTTTCTTATCATTTACTTATATCAAAGTAGTCATTACGTATATAAAATTTCGTTTCATTTTGACGACTCCTTCTTTGTGCGCTAATTTTTTTGTCCATGAGTGTATATCTGAAATCTCTTCTCGATCGCTTCAATGGAACTTTCAAGTCATGTCTCAGCCTCCAAATTCACCTGACGTTAATTCAATAGAACATCTGTGGTTCCATCTGGAAAACCGAATTCGTGCTGCCACGCTAAGACCTCGCAATGTGCGGGAATCGCAGTACCAGTTGGTAAGCGCTTGGTACCAGATACCTCAGATTACCTATCAGCACCTTATTGAGTCAATGCCACGTCGGGTGTTGGCAGTTTTGAGGGTTAAAGGTGGTCCTACGTCGTATTAAATAGGTGGTCATAATGTAATGGCTCTTCGGTGTATGTATGAACATATTTGTGTGTATAGAAAGAATGATAATGGATAGTTCCTCGCATCGACGGTATAGTTAAACTAGTAGAATATTGTCACTGAGGTTAGGAGAAAAGGGTTACATTTCAGGCTTTTGAAAACGGTCATTATAAGGTGTATTTCCCTCATTCGAAAAAAATTGTTCACTCTGGAATGGTTTGGTTGAGCGTATGAATGTCTGAGTTTTATACGCTCAAATGCTGTATAATCATAGTCTATTATATGCTCAAAAAAATAAAATAAAATGCACCTCGAATCGAAATCCATCAGGCTCTGATAACAAAGTTCTGTTGCAACCCACGCTCAAAGGTATTTGCTACAATCGATACTTCTAAAGTAACTTTTACAAAAGGAAAAAAATATGCTCATTGTAATTTTTTTCTTTTTAGTTCTCGAGCAAAGAGTAACCATTTTCCTCTCAGGCTCGCAGCCCCCCCCCCCCTCCCGCCCAATTCGGACGGCGAAACTAGATGCATTACTATTCAAGTCTGTTTTAACAATGTTAGCTTTCTTGCATCCCTATTTGTGGGAGCTAAGTGCGTTTTTTGTTTGATACTTGCCTAGAAATAAAAGGTTAAACATTTGCAGCGGATAAATATTTGCCGTGCTTTTCGGAATGTCGATTCCGAACTCCGTATTTTTGATTTCCAGGTTTCTCTTCCCCCCCACCCCCGACCGTATTTTTTTCGGCATCAGTACATTTCTGTGTTCTGTACAAGAATATACAGTTCAGCGAATCCGAATGTAAGTAAATTAACATGCACAGACTTAAGTATCGCGACTAGCATATGAAGACTTGCTTATGACGCGAATTTAGTCGTAATAACTATGAAAGGCAGAGAATTCCGTGCATTTAAATGGACGACGCTCGTATTCTTTTCAGATATTCGCATGCATGAGCATTAGACGGAACTGAACTTCTTCGCAATTTGGACGCTCTGAGAGTCTGTTTAGTTCATCAGTGAGCAGCAAATAAAAGGGTGAAATGTATTTTAACTCATTCCAATTCTTTTTTTAGTGTGTTATGTCTAGGAAATAGGCAAAGAGGATGTATTATACAACAGTATTTGAGTTCGCGCATGTGAATGCGTGTGTGAACCGTTTTTTTTATTTAAAAGTATACATGCGAGGGCGTTTGTACCCATACACTAAACATGCACAGTACTGATGCATGGTTCTACACATATAAATTAATTTAGTATATCTCTAGGTTGTAACGTGCTCAGTTTAATTGAAGACACCAGAAACATTTAAAATGTATAGCCTTTACTATACCTAGTCATCCCGTAAATACTGTTCAACTTTCGGAATGAATTACGAACGTATTTTGAAATATATTTTAATAATCATTTAATATAACATAGTTGAAATACCTGCAAACATAAAGCATCAATCATTTTTTACATGTTTTTATTAACTCGCTTTCTTGTTTGTGTGTTTGTGTGTTTGTGTGTTTGTGTGTTTGTCTAGTACAAATCTTACAGTCGATTTTTAATTGACTTCCCGACTAGCTAGACATTTGAAACTTTTAGAATAGCTCATAACATGATGAAAATGCATTCTTTTCATACTTTTAGCCATCTTTAAGTAGAATTGAATTCATTTTCAGTTAATTTTGTTTTGTAGACTGGTGCAGCCATCTATCGACCGGGACGGGAACGAAAAGTTAAACGCAAGTTAGCTTCCAATTAACTTCATTTTCTTTCAGGTTGATGGGATAATTCATCAAAAAAATTTTTAAAAAGTATTTATTAATACATAGCATTGTCAAGTTTATATGATTCAACAGAAAATTTAAAAACATGGTATATAAAAAGTTCTTTTTATCTTGTAATTATTTTAAATGGTTACCATTAGCCCTCACACAATCCATTTGCCTTTAAGGGCCTTCTTGGTGCGAGCAACTGCAGGTTTTCCAATGGAGACCCTGCGTGGTTCTATTGATGAATCGCCTCAAAGACAAAAGGACTGTGTGAAGACTAATCGTAGCCATTTTGAAAAATGATTGATGTTTTAAGTTCGCAGGTATTGCAGCTATGCCGTATCATATGGTTATTAAAATGGCTTTCCAAATACTTTTGTAATTCATTCCGAAACCTGTAACAGTATTTATGGGAAGATGATATATACACAAAAGTACATTACGAAATTTATTTGCAACCATTATGCATAAACTTTCAGGACACCTATTCTGTCTCGAATCGAGGGATCCCATCATTACAACCGGACAGTGTTTATATCGATACCGGAGTTTCCTACCGAAAAAGTAGAACAGCGTGGTGTTCGCACAGGTTCTCTCTGTTTGCCTTTCATCTCTCTCCCTCTCTCTCTTTCTCTGTGGATCAGTTCGACACTTCCTACTCCCACACCTTAACTCCCTGAGTCTAGGGGTCGGAGCGCAGCCGTTTCCATGGGGTGTCAAGCCACCCCCTTCTAATCAATGATTCCAAAAAGAGCTGATTAATGTTACAACCTATTAATGTTACAACACGCATACAGACAAATATAAATACGTGTACACACACGCACACTCACGCGTATATATATGTGTGTGTGTGTGTGTGTTTGTTTGTGCTTGTGTTTGTGCTTGTGTTTGTGTATCGCACCCCGGCAAGAAAAGTGACACAACTCAAAAATGCAGTATTTGAGAAAAATCAACTTAAAGAATACTATACAGCTTGATCTAGCATTACAATAAAATTGATACAACTGCCCTCAGCGGGATAAAAGGGTGAAATGTAAAGGGTCTCTTTAATTGCAAGATAGAGATGTGTCGCTTTTCGTGTACGATGGGGCACTTCATACATATTTTTCAATGACATAACCTCAAAATTGCCATTTTTTACATGTGTCACTTTTCTTGCAGGGGTGCGATATATATAATATTATGCCCTCTATTCTAGCATTTAAATTCCTATTCCTAAATCCAATCCCTAGTAATATTAATTTATTGCTTTAAAACTCTTAGCCACAGAACTTCCCATGAATCACATGCCTTTGCATTTCAACACGTGTATACTTCTGGAGTCAGAAGTGGGTTAGTATCGCGAGCCCCTAAATCTGCTGACCCTACAAATAATAGCCACATGTCTATCTCGCCTCTCACGCTTAATGTTGAAAGGTGATATTATTCCGAGCCGTTCTTTTGATATGAATGGATGTACTTTTGTCACTCCAATGAACGATTCGGCCGACTGCTTCCAAATTTAATTTTTCTTCCTTTCAGGCTGAGTCTAGCGCAAGCAATGTAAATATGAGCTAGTTTTTCCTTTAAGGTTATAATTTAAGGACGTGATGTAATGGGTATACTACATATATATATATATATATATATATATATATATATATATATATATATATAGTTTTCCTATCAACATCACGTCGGCAGCATATTAAAGACATCTTTTGCTAAGAATCTGTAATCAGTATGACAGTTCGAGAAATGTTTTCATGACCTGCTTATTAACACACACGCACACATGAGTGTGTATGGAAAAGAAAAGGGATAAAGAGAATTCGAGTTCGGAGTTCACGAAACAAATAACAAATTTCATTCTTCTACATTGTTTTGGCACAGTTTATCATTAACAAGCGATACGTCTCGAAGAAATTTCCCGTGCGGGGTATTATTCCCCGCGGTAAAATCTTAATGTGCAGAGAAGCATTAACAAAGCACCGATAAACATTCCTCCGGTGAAAATCTTACAAATCTGCGAGGCTCTCTTCAAAATTTATTATTCAGGAATTTAAAACCACCGCAGCAAAATTAAAAACATTTCCGATACTCTCCTCTTCCGAAAGACAAATATTTCGCACCGCAGTTTAATCTCTGTATTCTCTCAAAGCAGATTATTAGAACTGAATCTCCGACTGAACACGTCCGAGCTCTTAGGAGGGAGAGATTTACTCCTTCCTCCTTTCACCGAGGCGTGGGGAGGGTGAGGCGTTTTAGATTGAAGGGGGTTTAGAGCTCTATTTCAACAATGACGCGAGATTGAAAAATAGGATCCGGCGACTCAATTTAGGTGCGCATTGTAAACTTAGTGAAAGAGTAAAAATGTCCGGGCGAATGCTGGAAACGGCCTCTCGACCACTTTCGTCAGCGGAGGAAATAGAGAGTATGAATGTAGGCTTGGCTCGTCGCAATTTTTGCTTCAGGGAATCAGTTCAGTTAGTTAGAAGAAGGCTCTCGGGTTAGAAAGTTGTGTTTCAAGGGTGTCTGGGACACAAAGTTCTCAAAAAAGGGATCTTCATAGTTTTTAAAAGGCAGTTATTCTTGAGGTCTGAAGGTAATACAGAACTTTTGATTGAGGTTCCTTCAAAAGAGAACAACTTTTACAGATGAAAATTTTTTATATGATATTTTTTTTTTTGCACTAAAAATGAACTAGTAAAAAATAATAATGTGATGCGAAGTATAAGAAAGATATAATATTCAACGAAATGTTCAGTATCTTTGAATACCTTTTTCTCGAAACTAACAATTTTGACATTGGCCCTTTTAGAACCAAGCAACAATTATATACTAGCTGTTTACCCGGCATTGCCCGGGTATTTATTTATCCCAATTTTTTATTACACTGAAAAAGGAATAAATCCTACTTGTAGTGAAAAATCTAAGTAATTTTATTTACAGGTATTTAAAAGTATATGCACAGTATATAAATTATAAAGTAAAATTACAAATTCACTATAATATAGATTTAACCTAAAACCTGATTAAAAACAACATTTTTAGTTTTCCCTCCAGAAGATAATATACCTGATATAGCTTTAAAAATGTAGCAACAAGTGAAACGGCAGACATTTTTATTCGGTTTTAATAGATTGGCTCTTTAAAATAAAATGTACAAATCATTCAGCCTGTTATTCAGAGAGCTAAAATTTACACTAAAATTTACAATGTTTCTACTGTAAATTTATCTTCCAATTTAAGCTAAAATGCACTCTGTTTCCATTTAAACCAGCAGTAGTTCATAAGGACTAAAAAACATTATCTCTACGGTCTGCAGATAATATACCTGACATGGCTTTGAAAGCGTAGCAGCAAGTGAAATCGTAGACATTTTTATTCGGTTTTAATAGATTCCCTTTTTAAAATAAATTATTCAAACTATTTATGATATATTATCTAGTTTATGGTACTAAAATTTACAATGTTTCTACTGTAAATTTTAGTGTAAATTTTACCGTCCAATTTACGGTAAATTTTACAATGTTTTCCATTTAAACAGACATTTTATAAGGACCACAAAACATTGTATTTAGAATCTGCGCATAATATATCTGAACATAGCTTTAAACTCATAGCAACAAGTGAAACAGCAGAGCATTTAAATTCGGTTTTAATAGATCAGCTTTTTAAAATAAATTATTCAAACAATTTATCCCCTTGTTTATGGCGCTAAAATTAAACTAAAATTTAAAATGTTTCTATTTTAAATTTTAGTTTTGAACTTTAGTGCAACTGTAAATTTTAGCGTCCATTTTACGCTAAAATTTACAATGTTTCAATTTAAACAAACATTTCGTAAGGCCTAAAAAACATTGTCTCCACAGATAGTACATAATATACCTGACTATATCTAAAGCGTAGCAACAAGTAACATGGCAGACATTTTTATTCGGTTTTAATAGATCCGCGTTTTAAAATAAATTATTCAAAATCTTTATCCTCTTGTTTATGGCTTTCCTGAGCACTGCATTTGACGGTCTGAAAATACACAAACTGAAATATTCCATAGCTTAGAGCTTCAGATGGAGAAAGAATCGCGATTTTATTGACTTGACATTTTTTTTATTTTTGAAAGGCAATACTTCTGTCTTGGGGTTGCTCTTGTTCTATGATTTATTTCCCTCTATGTTGGACTTTTCTATACTCTTTCCTTCCATAAGAGATTTTTATATTTTCATCTTAACTCTAGCCGAGAAGTGCGGGAATTTATATTCCGTGTCCTCGACATAATATTTTTTAACGTTTTGAATTGGGACTGGGAAAAAGCAAATATTTAAATTTTATTCCGGTGTTCGGAGCTGGCTAACAACCTATGAAAGATATAACATGCCGCGTGTTTGAAAAGTAAGGGACCGAACTGCGTGTCGGGCTTTTGTTTGACTCTCGCCGAAATTTTATTCAAATATGAATGAATATATCACATTAACTGGCAGTATTTTTCTTGCAATATTGTTCACTAAACAGTGCAGTTGAAATACAAAATACATAAACATCATTAAATAGCGATTTTATATTTCACTGGAGGGGAAGCACGCGCATTTGGCGGTTTTTTTTCCCTTTTCTATCTATTCAGTCTTTGTGCATATGAAAGAAATACTAGAAGATTAGGAAGAATATTAAAACGTTATAGAAATAAAATAAAGAAAAAGGGCAACACAAAATGTTACAGATTTTAGCTAATGATTATATATATATATATATATATATATATATATATATATATATATATATATGTGTGTGTGTGTGTGTGTGTGTGTGTGTATATGAATATATATATAAAGATATAGATATATATAAGTATATATATATATGAATATATATATATGTATATATATATGAATATATATATATATGTATATATAAATATATGTATATATATCTATATATATATATATATATATATATATATATATATATATATATACGTGTGTGTGATGCGCCGTACATTACGCCGTGGATGAGAGGCAGAGCACTCACCATAAACTTTAACTTTACACTATGTAGCGGAGATGAAACACAAACATGTTGTAGACGTAGACAGAGTGTCAGGAAATGAAGACCATTTCACGAGAGCTGTTGACACATCGGGGAAGAAACCCACATAGAGATGCAAGGCATTGAAGGGACACACAGAACAGAGATGCGACGCATATTAATTTATTCCGGATTCTAATGTAGACAAACATTATTCAGCAAAACACAGGTATCTTGAGAATTGGACACACACAATAGCAACGCCACCGGTCCCTGCCGGGGCGCATTCAGAACGCAGATTTGACATCATATCGGACAGCAGGTCCGACAGCAACGAGAGTTAGACACGAAGAGACAGAAGTATTCTGTTCACGCAAATAGTAAATGAGTGCTTTGCGATATTGACGCCAGAGGGTCTAAACTACTTAATATTTTAATTGGGCGACTTTAGATTCGTGGAGTTCACGTGTCCACTTAGGTTTTACCCGGGGACTTTACTGCTAGATCCCGCGCTTGTTAGAACCGCGAACTATTGACCTGGGTACAGGATAAGTGGCCATAAAGTTCTTGCAAAGTGTGGTTTTTGACGTTACAGAACCCATAAATCCAGATTGGTTCGAGGGCTCTTGAAGAATTTTGACATTACACTGACATTCGGAATCTCATAAACTTCATACACTCATATCTGGGGATGTTATTGAGTTCAGCTACTTCACATGCCTGTATAATGATCTGCAGGGATAATATAAATTACCTTATTTTACTTTTAGGTTGCAATTTTAGAAAAGGAGTCATGCTTTATTAACAGGATAATTTTAAATACACTTTAGATATATAATGGTGGGCCGTTATTATCAGAATATCCCCCCCTTCCGGAATTAGACTTGTGAGAGGGGCCGGGCCCTAGCTCCTCGAGCAAAGCTTTCCTTCAGGTGAGAACATTTTACTACATTTAGAAAAGAAGGTTACAAGTTAAAGGGATGAGTGGATCTAAATCTTGACCTCGCAATCCGCATACTGTCCCTGAAGCATTACTTTACCTATACAATAAACAACATTACTTGAAAAACACATCATATAAATTGAGACATGGCTGCTAATACTGTTGATAAATACACAAAATTTAACAAAAAATAATACACAACATATCAATATTTCTCTTAAAAGTCCTGGGAATATATTACACATGACGCTTCAAACTTTAAGAACATGGAAAAACCTTAAGAGATTTCAAAATGTAAAGTAATATGAAGAACTGGAATACAAAAATAGAATACCTGATATACAATTAATTCAATATTTTGAAGTGGTAATAATAATACTTCAATATTCAAATTCAAATAACTCTCAAAATGGTAATACAAAATATAATATGTTAATATGAAATACAATATATTAATACACAAGTTTAATATAGGTATTATAAAAAGTGTGTATGTGTCAAAACTATAACCGAGCAAAGGATAGATTATAGAAAAAAATAAATGGGTGCGTATAGTGCACGAAACTGAAACTCAAGGTTGGCAAGGCTCAAATGAATTAAATTTTTCATCAATGAATTCGTGAAAAGGAACTGGTATAAAAGCCAAACCAGACCAAGAGGAAAAGCAATCTGTTCGCTCATTACTTCCAATGGGTGGAAACATGAGATAAGAGAACTGAGAGAAGGGAGGACCTTGAGTGGAAGTCCCGAAGTTAGATAAGACTCAAGTAGCTTTATTCAAATATGTAGTATTACAACGCAAAATATAGACGAAAATTTTTCTATATTGGCGAGTTTCTCTTACACTCAACCGGGACTTCTTCATATTTTAATTAATGGGACGACAGGAAAGTGCTTAGAGAAGGAGAGAATTACGAAAGATTAAAGTATTAGGGTTGACTCATTCATGGTATAATTTAAATTCGGCAGGTGGATTGTAATATCTCAACTTGGATGCATGTACAATTTCAGTAGACCTGTTATTATATTGATTTGGTTTATCTACACTACTGGCCACTGTAAATGCAACACCCTGAAGGAAACATGCAAATAACATGAAATTTACAACATGCATTAGCGGAGATGAGATATGCAAATGATTAGAATTTCAGCGCAGACGCACATCACGCGCGCCTGTGGCGCCACTTCAAAGCGCTATTTAAGGCTTGGAGATTTCGACGATTTCAAGTTCGGCAATTGTGTTTTTCTTGTGGTTTTTAAAAAAAAACGATCAATTATGCCTCGTCGAAAACAGCGATCATCTTTTGATCAAGTATCCGAGTTCGACAGAGGAAGGATAGTGGCCTACCGAGATTGTGGATTATCTTTCAGGGAAATCGGTAGTCGTGTTGGACAAAACCAAACAACTGTAATGAGGATATGTGATCGTTGGATGCAGGAGGATACGACGGATCGGCGTGTTCGATCGCATCCACCTCAGCGCACCACTTCACGTGATGACAAGCAAATTGTGCGCATGGCAGTGACGGATCGCTCAGTCACATCACGAACCATAGCACAGCACATGCAGTCTGTAACGCATCATCCAGTGTCTGCGCGTACCATTCGACGCCGTTTACAGCAGAGTGGTCTGTCCGCAAGTCGTCCATTGCTTTGTTTACCCTTGACGCAGAACAACAGACGTCTCCGCCGCCAATGGTGCGATGACAGAAGGATGTGGACGGCAGAATGGAATGAAATTGTCTTTACTGACGAGTCACGCTTCTGTCTGCAACACCACGATGGTCGCATTCGAGTCTGGAGACACCGTGAAGAGAGGATGCTGAACACCTGCGTTATGCACTGCCACACTGGTCCTGCACCGGGTATTATGGTATGGGGCAGTATTGGATATCACTCTCGCACACCTCTAGTACGCATTGCCGGTACTTTAAACAGCCAGCGCTACATCTCCGAGGTGTTGGAGCCAGTTGTCCTTCCTTACCTTCAGGGCTTGCCCACAGCCATATTTCAACAGGATAATGCGCGACCACACGTGGCACGCATTGTCCAACGGTTCTTCGTCAATCGCCAGATTGAATTGCTTCCCTGGCCGCCTCGCTCTCCGTATCTTTCGCCGATAGAAAACATGTGGTCCATGGTTGCTCTACGATTGACCCAGATTCCATCCCCAGCTGCCACAGCAGATCAACTTTGGCAACGTGTGGAAGCTGCGTCGTCTGCTGTACCCCAAGAACTCATCCAAAGTCTCTTTGAATCAATGCCGAGGCGTGTGGCAGCGGTGATCTCCAACAATGGCGGCTACTCTGGCTACTGATTTTGGCAGGAACCACACTTCACAGAAGTCTATAAATTTAATCATTTGATACTTGGTCAACATGTTATCTACAAAATAAATTTTGTTGTGATATCTCTTGTCTTTCTTGGTGTTGCAATTTGGGTGGCCAGCAGTGTATTTCATAAGTCACTTCAGAACACTGTTTTAAAATTTTGTAAGGGCCAGAATATGGGGCTGAAAGTTTACGGGTATTTGGATATGAAAATTCTTCTAAGATTACAGAATTACCAGGTTTAAATTTAGAGGATACAAAGCGAGCATCATACCTAATTTTGTTTTTATTATGATAATCTATTGTCCTTTGTTTTGCTAGTCTTCGAGCTTCATCCACTGGAGGGTAATTAGTTTGATTCATAGGGGAGTCATAAGGTTCCTTGCCAAACATTAAGTATGCAGGGGTAAATTTTGTAACTGAATGGGGACTATTGTTATATTCGGTAATGACTTGTTCCAACAAACGTGTCCAAGAAACTTTAGTGGACGAAGAATTAACTTTACATGTTAGCCTACTTACTATTGATTGATTCACTCGCTCAACTTCACGGTTAGTCTGAGGATGATGTGCTGAAGTCAAAAGTTGTTTCACATTATAATTTTGAAAGAATCTCCTGAATCGTGATGAAGTAAAGGCTGCATTCCTATCCGTTAGAATTTTTTCTGGTACCTGAATTTGGAATATTTTCTTAAGGCAGTTGGCATAATTTTCTAAGGTGACACTTTTAGAGGGAAATGCCCGTTTTATGGTATACATATATAGATGGATAGATATAGATATAGATACAGATATATATATATATATATATATATATATATATATATATATATATATATATATATATATATATATATATATATATATATATATATATATATATATATATATATATATATATATATATATATATATATAAGTACAGAAAATTGTTGATTGTTGTTGTTTCTAATCCCTCATGATCTAGCTCAGTCCATGAATCCTTAGGAGATCCAGAAATAGTCGAGGATCGGTAAGAAAGTCCTTGCTAAAAAATTTAAGCATAATTGGATGTGGCCAGGGGCGGCCTGTTCAGTATTACACTTTTTACAAGGGAGAAAAGTTTTATTTTGTCGATCAAACTTTAAGTACCTCAAATGGCCACTGGCAAACCTAGAGATTGCAGTCTGTTCATCTCTATCATCTTTGAAGATAACAACTTTACTAGGGCATACACCAAAGTAACAGTCATGGACCGGAGAAAAATTCCAAGTACTCTGGGTAAAAGATTCCCTTAAGGAATAAATCTCCAGATATTAAGAAAGAGCCAAAGTAGTTGGTGAACGTTCAGCGGTACCCTATTTTGCTAGGGCGTTAGCCCTCACATTGCCAAATAGGCCCACATGAGAGGGGACCCACTTCAAATGAATATTAGAGAACCATGATATTCATTTGGAATTTATATTCCATGTTATCAAAGTAATATTTTTTTTACGTTTTTATTTGAGACTGGGAAAAGCAATTATTTAAATTTTATTCCTGTTCTCAGCGCTGGCTAACAACCCATGAAAGATATAACATGCCGCATGTTTAAAAAGTTGGGGATTGAACCGTGTTTTGGGGGGTTTTGTTTGACTCTCTCTGAAATTTTATTCTAATATGAATGAATATATCGAATAGTATCTTACAATATTATTCATGAAACAGTACTTTGAAATACAAAATGCATAACCATCATTAAATAACGATTTTATATTACGCTAGTGGGGATCACCCCTATTTGGCGGTTTGCTCCCTTTTCTATCTATTCATTTTTTGCGCATATAAAAAAAGTACTGAGCGAGAATATTGAACATTATATAGAAACATAGCGGAAAAACGCAACTCAAATACGCTACAGATTTAAGCTAATGATTATATTTATTTATTTATTTACTTATTTATTTATTTATAGGGTAGATACATAAAAAAGATTTTATATGCTCAAATACCAATCTGCTATATAAAAGAACTCTAATTTTATCATTTTTAATTTAATGCAACACTTCATAGTGTTGCCATTGGGCGGAAGAGAAAAATTTTTTCTTTATCATCATGAATGAGATGAAAACACGTCCGTTTTAAAAAATATATTTTGTGTTCGATTTTTTTTAATGGTATTATAACTGATTTCAGTTCCTGTCAATATTTTTCTCTTGTTTTCATCATTATAAAACATGTTTTAAATTTTGAAAAAATTGGGGAATTGTAAAATTGAGGTAACGGAAGAGGAGCATATTTTTAAGAATATGATACCATTAAAATGAGTAGAAACAGTGCAGAAGAAGATTTTTTAAAATCTGGCCGTAGTTATTGGTATTTTTAATTTCGTTTCATTCTGTATTCATCCTAATATGTAGGCCGCAATGATGGGTTAATTTCAAATCTGATTGCTTTCATTCAACGTCTGAAAGGGGAACCTGTATGGCAAAACTATTTTATTTGCTGAAAACGATAATGCATCGCCGGTACTAGAGTTTTAAACCTTGAACTTTTAAATATAAATTACTAAATCTAGTTAAAGCTTGATAAAAAGCTTAAATTTAGTACCACTTAACATTTTTTTTATTCTCAAGGATTTGAGAAAAATAACTATAGTGACTGGTTTTTCAAATTCTAGCATTTAATTAGCTCTTAAAAATTTCCTATAGCGGATATAAAATGCACACATTAATAATATTATTGCTAGCCATTTAATTAACTTTGGAGTTTATTGAATTTTTTTCACTAATTTTTTCATCAAAGAATAGCTTAATGAGTTTCAGGTATTTTTACTGAAATTTCATTTTATTGCTTAACAATAGCTTTGCAGAAACTGCCCACCAGGAGCAAAAAATGAACCAATGCTCTGTGGACCACAGCAGCTCCCTGCTCGAAGGCCACTTCTGAATTGGGGATGCGACATCGACAGCAAAACATCGATGTTTTGAAACATCGATATTCCATATTAAAACATCGATACTGATAAAACATCGCCCAAAAACCATCGATGATTTTAAACATCGATATTTTTGAACATCCATTCTTTAAAACTGATTTAGTAACGATACTTTTGAGAGGCATCTTAATATTAATTAACAATAACTGATATAAAACTAGAACAACACAAAAACTTAAATGGCCGCTCTCGTGTTTATACTATTTATAAAATAAAACTCCATGGAAGGTTCTGGAGTGTCGAGAACATTCCAAGCGCTCTGATTGGTTCATTGGTTGTTTATTGCCATTTGTCTCTTTGCTAAGGGATCGTTCCCACTTTTGTATTCGTCCTTTTCAGATTTCAGACTTATATTTACTGAGTATGAAAATTATGCTACGTGGTTTTTTTTTATTATGGTACTTTTTCATGTATTTAAAAAAAACATCAAGACAACGTAAAACATCGAGCACAAAACATCGATGTTTAAAAAAATCGACTTCAATAAATCGATGTTTTTGTCAAAACATCGATGTTTTTGTCAAAACATCGATGTTTTAAAAACATCGACATCGATGTCGCATCTCTATTCTAAATGCATCACGTGAATACCATTACCTCTGCGGTAACAAAAGGAAATCCACTGCAAAATGAAAACACACAGTAGAGAAAGACCGTCAACTGCAAAGGGATACATGGACTAGTTTAAGCTCTATTATCATCTGCCACTCATAGTCCATCTAAGGTAGGGGTCTTCAACCTTTCATGTTCGAGGGCCACACCTATAAATTCGTAAAGTTCCGTGGGCCACATACCTGTGAAATAAGTAGCATAGGCAGAGGAATAAATGTATTATTTAGAAACAAGCTTCAGCCTTTGAGAAAATTGCTTGATTTGTTTTTATAGCATGATTATGAAGGCTTAGTTCCTTCAAAACTCGTCACTGAAGTTTTGTGTGTATGGTGTTGTTCAAAAAGTATTTTGTACCTTTATAACTATTATTAATTAAAAAAATGTTTTTATGTCTTGTTTTCTACCAACAACAAAAAAACATGGGGGTTGAATCAATGTATTTTGTACTTTATATTCCATGAAACAAAATGAATGCTGGACTTATATAGGACATAACAACATTTCAAAATCCAATGACAAACAAAACCCTTACATTATTGGAAGGAGGGATGTCACCTTGATGTTAATATGAAACTTCACATTGCTTTTGCTTAACTAAAGCTTCAATATCAGGATGAATCTATGTTGGTGAGATTCGATCTGAGCCAATGTGCCGTGGGTTACTTTTCTCCGTGCGTTCATCATCTTTTTTTTTGTCTGAGAGGATTTCCCGTTCTAAGGGCTTTTCGAATTTATATCACACTTTCGTTTGACCTGATCGAAATGTTTCGGGGGGGGCACGAGTTGAGGACCCTAATCTAAGGCCTTGTTTACCTTTCCTCCCCGTTGACGCCGAGATTTTTGATATGACCAGTGATTGGTTTGACATATCACGTGGTCATTGCGTTCAGCTCTGTGATTGGTTTGATCTTTTTTTGCTAACGCATCGCAAAGCATCTGATGCAATGTGAACGAGGCCTTAATGTGTGAGAATTTTATAGCGTGTTACTCCGGGGTTTAACAACCATACCCTGTAACGAGACGAAATGTAACGTGTCTCTAAACTATTTGTTGTCATAGGTTTCAATTCTTCAGGTATTAGATACCATTTCTGAGAACGAGGATTAATTTTAAAAATCCAAGGCTATAACTAATATTAAATTTAACAGTTTTCACGGAGAAAATAAAACTAAAGGAAAAACACGTTTCTGAAGAAAAACATTCGAAAGACACTTTTCAAATCGGGGATCTCTTTACAGAGCTTTACTCAAATATAAAAAGAAAGCGAATTTTCTCAGTAAGACTGCAGTGACATGCATCTCAATTGCAGTGTAAGTTACCGACATTAGTTTCACTTGTGACAGAGTTGTATACAAGGATTGAATTTTCTTCTGTTTTATGAGGCACAAAACTTATTTCAACTGAACATGCTTACGGCATAAAATTCAACGTACGAGTGGTCCGCGTTTGCTTACGGATTAGTTGACGTAGCTCCCTCGATACAGAAGTTTTGGAGACTCAAATCATGAAGATAATATAGTAAAACGGGCATGAGGTAACTTAATGGTAACGCGTTGAATTTCAGACTGACGTTTGTTCAGTTCGAATCCCGACGAACGCCATTACATACCTTCGGTGTCTAGGCCGAATATATCTAAACGAATCTAAACGAACGGTATCTAAATGAAATACGAACTACGGATTTAATGTGCCCATGGCCACATTAAATCCGTAGAACGTAAATACCCTCCACGAAATCAGCGGGTTGGGGAAGATGCGAGCCCTCCAATTGTCACCCCTGGGTTTGCTCGGTCAAAATTGTGGTGGCACAAAAGGGAGTGATATTGATTCGCTTTTACGGTGCTCCCAGATAAAAAGTTCAACAATTTCCTCGATTCTGTGTGAAAGTCTCAGAACAAGTGTCTCCGAATTAGGTAAAAAAAATATAGTAAAACCTCGGTTAACAACTGCGCAATTTTCTAGACAAATTGATCACAGTGACATAAAATTTTAACCATAAGCAAAATTATTACAGCAAAATGAACATGAATAATATGCTCATGCGAGATAGCTTACAATTGCTAATTACCAGCAAAAAAACAAACAAACACACACACACACACACACACACACACACACACACACACATATATATATATATATATATATATATATATATATATATATATATATATATATTTATTTATTTATTTATTTATTTGTGTGTGTAGGTAAAAGATATAGTAAAACCTCGTTCGAAAACTGTGCAATTTTCTAGATTAATTGGTCACAGTGACGTAAAATTTTAACCGTAAGCAAAGTTATTACAGCAAATGAACATAAATAATATGCTAATGCGAGATAGCTTACAATTCATAATTACCAACAAAAAACAAAAACATATATATATATATGTGTGTGTGTGTGATGACCCGATTGGTCATCTTCTGAAATAAGCATCGAAAAATAATACAGTCAGCTTCAGGAACAATCGAATTTATTTTACGGGTAAAGCAACACATCCACCTCACTTCGAGTCAGTCCAGCGTCTATCGCAAAAGCGCCAAAATAGAATTAGCTCAGAGAGGTTGCCAGAATTGGCGGAGGAAGTTAGTGTGTGGAAAAGCGAGGCGTTTTCGCCAAGGAGTCGAAAAAGGGGTTACCAGAACAGAGAGAAAGTTCAGATTGGGCGATTATAGGTTGTTAATAATATTATCACACACACACACACACATATATATATATATATGGGGGGACGTGAGTGTGCCATGAACTCCTTCTAGTCACAATGCACCTTTCTCGTCTTAAAATTACTCACAAGTTCTGCATTTTTTTCCTATTTCGTAAAGTACAAATTATATTGCTTTTGAACATTTTGGGGGTAATTCATTCATTTGACATGTAGCTCGGGAAAGGTTACAACTTTACTGATGAGGCCTAAATGGGTGAAAAACCCCAATACAGAGTAAGACTGGTCCACTTTAATATTTTCGAGAATGAAGTTTTTTTTTCTGAATGAAAAACCAATTTCCTACAGACCCCTCACACTGCAAACTGATTACACTCATTTGGAATAGTAGAAAGCTCAATGCCATGCAAAGGAATTCTAAAAATTTGGTTCTCCCTCAAAGACACGACAATATTCAAATTCTGGAAAGCTATTTCCATCGTTTTACTTACTAACCAGCGTGGCCGATGCAACAACCCCACTGCAAACAGTATCGAAATAATCTAAATATTTCCCTTAGTATTTATCCAGGAAAATGAATTTTTCAACCCCCGTGAGCAACTACACAGCCAGCTACGGTTGATGCGGGTGCTCCAAAGAAGAAGAAGGGGGAAAAAATGGGTAGAGTAAATAAATAAAATAGATTTCATGCCCGTCGGACCCTTTTCTTGTCTCAGAGGCAGATTTATTCATGATTGCTTTATCCGGAATCCACTATCAGCTGGAATACGCTCTGCAGAATTTTTTCCTTTTTCTTTCTTTCTTTCGGCCTCAATTTCTTTCGAAGTTAAGTTCGGTACTAGAGCGGGGCCGAATCCTCTCTGCCAGATAAGCTGCGGAAAATAGCATCTCAGGATCAGGCGCAGGGATGGGGAAAACTTTTCCACGCGTGTGTCAGAGGGGAGAAATTAAAATGCTAGGCGGGGCTTCCACGTAGTACGAATGCACTTTGAATGGGAGGCGATACGGGAGAAATTGGGACCATTTTTGAAAGATCATGGTACCCCTAATATGAGTAGATACGGGATAAGACCATGTTTTGCTAAAATCTCCGCTCACCGTGTTATAGGTGTTTTCAGTTGCATTTGAGCCGCTCGATTGCCAAATCGGTTAAGTCAATAAAACAAAAAGTGGAAAAGAGTGATAAAATAATATACATTGTTTTTTTTTAAATTCCTCTGAAATATATAATCATCGTACAATGTGTTATTGCATATCTAGCTTTTATCGGACAACATATAAAATCTTATAAGATAAAATACCCTTGGAGTAATCGTTATTATCTATTATATATAAAACAATTCCGTAACTGACTGACTGACAGGTAACGCACAGACCAAACCATTGGACCTAAAGGGCTGAAATTTTGCATGTCGATTCTTCTTATAGTGTAGGGAAGCACTAAGAAAGGTTTTCAAAAAATTATTCTTATATTTTTTAAATTTAATTTTTAAGCTGTTTTTGTAACTTTTTTTATTTTTGCATTCAAAATAATAATCTGAGGATTATAAACTTTATATCACGAGAAAGATCATAAAAATTTCTTTAAAATGAAATCTTTTTTCGAATCTTCACCTCCATTTTCTGATTTTTGGTGAATTTTTGAAGAATTTTTAGAATTTAATTTATCAAATGCTGATCACGTGGTTTCTTTTCGTATTGTCATACTTTAAATTAATTTTGCATCACGTGCATAACAACGAAATAAATTGACAAAAACAAAATATTGAAATACGGCAAAAGATAAAATTTGCACTGGAGTCTTGTGGAATGAGTTACAAAAACTAAATTTATTCACAGCGATGGTAATTAGCAGAATGCAACTTCAAAACCCCATGTTCGATTTCCTGCCTATGCGGAGCGTCGTTATAAAATCCATATTCTTCTGGCAATACCAGAAACGTACAACACAACTTAAGTCTCTTAATCCTGCGGAAATAATATCCAGACAGTGTCTTAATATCTATATACATAATGATACGTAACCGATGGGACTTTACATTCTAGGAAAAGAACATCATCGGAACGATGAGTTTCGATTCGGGGGAAAAAAACATGTATATGACAGAACTAGCTCTCATGACTGTGAAATTTTGCGTCATTTTTAAAATAAGAGTTGCTTTAGTGGGAAGTCAACTATGCGCTATTCTAGGCAGTTTTATTATTATATTTTCAAATCCTTAACTTGCGAGTAAGATTCATATTACTGAAGCGCAAGACATTCATAAATACTCTTATTATTTAAGTCCCATATACTTTTGAATTCAAATAAATATATATATGTTACGTTAAATAAATCCCACGCACGGAAAGATAAATAAATACAGAATATGTCTGGACATATTCTGTCTTTATTTTATGCTTCTTGGAATATATAGAGAAGTGTGTAAGAATATATGAATCAGGAATCTGGGAGCGGGAAGGGTTGGTGGGGTCTCTCCCCTGAAATTCAAGACTTTCCCATGTTTTACTGTAGCGATGTAAAAAGATTCATAATTATGTTTCCTTTGACATTTTACTCCCCTCTACTGCTTTTGTCGTACTTTTTGACTGTCATCTATTCATTGAAAGCTAAAAACAGTCTAAAAATATTTTTTTTAGAATAAAGTAAGCCATGGGTCTAAAAAAGAAATAGTTCACGTAGTCTCCTCTAACGAAACTACCGCGGGTTATTAACGTAGGATTACTTATCGTTTGCTTGCTTTTTTATGGCGCATTTTGGTACTTCTCTGTTTAACTGTTTACTGTTACTGGGTTTGGCGAAAATTATAATTCGCGACGCAGGACAATTTTTTTCTCTCCGAAGAACTGTTATTGAGGAACTTAATCCTACATTAGAAGAAAAAATATTCCGAGGGCATATCATACTAACTCTCGTGTTCCTAGTTCAGTTCTCTTTCAGCTGGTAGTCGCGTTGTTTATGATTCTGGCATCCTGTATATGCATATGTTGTTGTTGTTGTTGTTGTTTTTAATGCCCCCCTGGCCTGAATTCATTCCACACCAGGTCCATATAGGATAGCGAGTTGAGGGGTAAGGCTCCGGTTTATAACGGCACCACAAGGTTCGGAATCCACTTTTGCCAGTAGACACCGCAATTTTTTAGCACCCCCAGGAGCAGCATCCGGGGGGGGGGGGGGGGGGATCATACCCTCTCCCACCCTCTCTGACCTCATAGAGGGAGTTTCCGGTCTACGAATTTTACGTGCCCATATCCGGCCTAGACACGGAGGTATTGAACGGGGCTTTTTGGTGATTCGATCCGAGCACTCTCAGCACCGAAAGCCGGCGCGCTACCAGTAGGCTACCTCGATCCCTATATGCAAATGTATATGCATAATATATATGCAAATCTATATGCATATTATATATGCAAATGTAAGTATATATATGTATACATATATATATATATATATATATATATATATATATATATATATATATATATATATATATATATATATATATATATATATGGTGCCCGGTATAAAGGGCTTAAGTCAAAACCAGTGATTTAAATATACCAAGTTATTGGCTTTTATACCAATCACAGAAATATAATTTCGACTTGAGTCTTTTGTGCAAAGAAATGTACTTTTGTATACAAAATTGATAGACTTAAGCCTTTTATACAAGCCAAAAGTTGTTATTTTTTTATCAATACTAACAAATATCTAAAAATCACTTTTTTTCACTTAAGCCCTTTATACCGGGCACCATAGAAATATAAACACTGAAGTGCCAGAATAACTGGGATAGACGATCACTCCCTGAACATGTAGCAATGCTCACTTTCACGTAAATGCTTTAGTCCGCAAGCAGCTTATATGGAGCGACAGATACTTGTGGATGTTTAAAAAGCTGATTGAACAATGAGAATGGTAGGCGATCATGATTTATGGGAATTTCAACGAGGTGGTGCTCGTGCGAGGGGTCATAACATTTCTAAGATACAGACAAAGTCTAGATTTTTTTGGCTTCAACATTTTCAAGGGTGTACCTGGAATAGGAGAATTCTGGTAAAACATCGAACCTACTGTAATAGTGTGGCCCTCGAAAGACTCCGAATGACCATAACCGGCGTCTTCTGTCGAAAATCATATCAAGCGAAAGGAGTGCAACATTGCCGCAAAGAACGTAGCAGTTCGATGCTGAGACCTCTACTAATATCAGCGTTAGGACTGTACGACGTTCACATCATGAAAACATGCTTTAATAGCCGAAGCCCAACGACGTATTAGACAGGTATCGCAGTTCTTCTACCACTTCAATGTACACTACTGGCCACCCAAATTGCAACACCAAGAAAGACAAGAGATATCACAACAAAATTTATTTTGTAGATAACATGTTGACCAAGTATCAAATGATTAAATTTATAGACTTCAGTGAAGTGTGGTTCCTGCCAAAATCAGTAGCCAGAGTAGCCTCCATTGTTGGAGATCACCGCTGCCACACGCCTCGGTATTGATTCAAAGAGACTTTGGATGAGTTCTTGGGGTACAGCAGACCAAGCAGCTTCCACGCGTTGCCAAAGTTGATCTGCTGTGGCAGCTGGGGATGGAATCTGGGTCAATCGTAGAGCAACCATGGACCACATGTTTTCTATCGGCGAAAGATCCGGAGAGCGAGGCGGCCAGGGAAGCAATTCAATCTGGCGATTGACGAAGAACCGTTGGACAATGCGTGCCACGTGTGGTCGCGCATTATCCTGTTGAAATATGGCTGTGGGCAAGCCCTGAAGGTAAGGAAGGACAACTGGCTCCAACACCTCTGTTTAAAGTACCGGCAATGCGTACTAGAGGTGTGCGAGAGTGATATCCAATACCGCCCCATACCATAACACCCGGTGCAGGACCAGTGTGGCGGTGCATAACGCAGCTGTTCAGTATCCTCTCTTCACGGTGTCTCCAGATTCGAATGCGACCATCGTGGTGTTGCAGACAGAAGCGTGACTCGTCAGTAAAGACAATTTCATTCCATTCTGCCGTCCACATCCTTCTGCCATCGCACCATTGGCGGCGGAGACGTCTGTGGTTCTGCGTCAAGAGTAGACAAAGCAATGGACGTCTTGCGGACAGACCACTCTGCTGTAAACGGCGTCGAATGGTACGCGCAGACACTGGATGATGCGTTACAGACTGCATGTGCTGTGCTATGGTTCGTGATGTGACTGAGCGATCCGTCACTGCCATGCGCACAATTTGCCTGTCATCACGTTAAGTGGTGCGCTGAGGGGGATGCGATCGAACACGCCAGTCCGTCGTACCCTCCTGCATCCAACGATCACATATCCGCATTACAGTTGTTTGGTTTCGTCCAACACGACTACCGATTTCCCTGAAAGATAATCCACAATCTCGGTAGGCCACTATCCTTTCTCTGTCGAACTCGGATACTTGATCAAAAGATGATCGTTGTTTTCGACGAGGCATAATTGATCGTTTTTTAAAAAAAAACCACAAGAAAAACACAATTGCCGAACTTGAAATCGTCGAAATCTCCAAGCCTTAAATAGCGCTTTGAAGTGGCGCCACAGGCGCGCGTCATGTGCGTCTGCGCTGAAATTCTAATCATTTGCACATCTCACCTCCGCTAATGCATGTTGTAAATTTCATGTTATTTGCATGTTTCCTTCTGGGTGTTGCATTTACAACGGCCAGCAGTGTATATACAGTGAAATTTTTCTATATCGACTTTACCCTAATTTCTCTTTCTTGAAAATAAAAATTATCAAAAACATACTGTTCTGTCTATTGATATTGAAAGCATTATTGCCAATAATGTCCAAAGACACTTGTTGAATTCTAGATTTCTTCTTGATGAATTCTAGATTTATTTTCTTTTGCCTATCTATATATATGTAAATTATACTTACATAATTTTCTTATATATAGAGATAGATAAATAGATAGATAGATAGATATTTGAAAATAAACAAATAACAAGGTAATAAACAAATGTCTTTTGTCTTCAATATGATGGCTTCAATATCAATAGACAGAAAGGTATGCTTTTTATAATTTTTATCTTCAAGAAAGAGAAAATTATGGTTTGGCAGGGGAAGAAACATAGGTTTTTAAGAAACGTAGAGGTTTTTCAACGCATTTTTGCCTCATAACGACCACATCTTTCGCGACTCAAATTCGGTTTCAATGCGTTTGGTTTCATTGCGGGATGTTGTACAAGATATGCAAACTTTTGGAACCCATCAGGAATCTGTCCCTTTCAACTTCTGCTTCATAAAGTTTTTAAGCTAAAGTAGAAATGCTCGCACTTCGAGAAATATTTATGCTTCTAATTCTGCAAGATATGTATCCCGTTGGCATGTGATTAATTTTTCATCGTCGATCTATATTCGGCAAAAACGAGTGAGTTTAGCGCGTGTGTTGTTGTTTTGTAGAAACTCGAGTGCACATCAGAAGATTTAAAAAAAGGGACACATGCGTGTATGTGGATCGGGAAGTCTGGAATGTCTAAATACATTCATACATCGGTACTCGTCTGTTTCGGTACTCGTGGAATTCGGTACCCGTCCCATTTCGACGTAAAAAAATGCTTCCGTACTCAACGTTTCCTCGGTACTCGTCTCATTTCGACACGAAAAAATTACTTTCGTGCTCGACGTTTGCTCGGTACTCGTCTCATTTCGACGTGAAAAAATTGCTTCGGTACTCGACATTTTCTCAGTACTCGTGTCATTTCGACACGAAAAAATTGTTTTGGTACTCGACATTTGCTGGGTACTCCTGTCATTTCGACGCGAAAAAATTGCTTCGGTGCTCAACATTTGCTGGGTACTCGTCACACATGCTAAAACATAAATGAGACAAGACGGCTTCCCCGAATCCTGTCTCTGAGGACGAAATCGATTGAATTACGATATTTTGTTCAAAAGTATCACCCTGACAAAGCTCTAGCTATCTGAAATGGGGACTTGTTTAATTATCAAGCAATGTCAGACTCCAGAAACATTTGTCGAAGCAAGTTTCAACAAACAGTAGGTTTGTAGTGAAACTCCCGAAATCTGAATCTGTAACAGGGGTCGGTGGTGTTAAGAGACAGAAATGAGAAGCAAGCGCTTGATGTTTTATTGGAAGGAAACTCCCCTTCCAAGCAACAACCATTCTCAATTCTATTTCACCATTATCCCATTAGGCTCTAAACTCTTTTCAGTACAGACTGAGTAATGATAAATTTTATTTTATTTTATCTAATTATTGTTTCATATTATGTACGTCTAGTCAACCCCATCAATTAATAAATTCCCCAACAAAATGGGAAATTTATGGTTTTCAGGAATGAATTAATTCAGTTTACATTAACCCTTATGGGAAAAATTAGTTCGGTACTCTTCGTGCTTTCTGGACCAAATTAAAGACACAGTACCAAGATACCATTGTATGTCAAATCCCAAAGACCTGAGTCGTAAAATTATTTCCACCCAGTATATCAATGGACATATAAGATCCGGTATTTTGAGTCTCATAAGATGGCTTAATAAAGAGGAACGGATGGTTACGCACCATGCAAAAATACTGAAAACAGCAAATAACAATATCTTTAAACCACATTCAGCATCCGAACGCGAGATATTTTCATCTACTACGCCCTCATCCCCGCAAATGTGGCACGAATTCAACCCAACGTAAACAAACGTCGAGATATATCGGAAATATTTCCTCCCGATATTATTTCCTTGTCGTGTATTTATGCAGCGGCAAATGAATATTTCAGTCCCATGAATAACAACACGAGGTGTGGTCGCTCGCTTACGCAAAATAATTCTTACCCCCCCCCCTTCCATCTCGTGCCACTATAGTGTCGGGAAATTTTGCAGAAAATTTATTCACGATTGCTTAAATCGACGTTTGTGACGGAGTACGGTATGCTTCTCCCCCGATAGATTTTTGCCTCATTGCTTTGGAGCTCGGTTCGGCATTTCTCTCACTGGAGCGTGGCAAGTCATAAATATTTTTCTCCGGATCTTGCGAGACAGTCGCCAGTACGGGCTCAAAAGATACGCTCGTAAAGGATACAACGTTCTAAGATAGTGTTCTGGGTATTGAAAATCGTTCCATTTCGCTGTTTTGCTGAGTTTTGATTGCACAAAGCTGGTGACTCAGAAATTTGCAAAATTCAGTACAACAAAACAATTAATATTTTCATTAATATATCTAACATCTAATCTGACACTTTAAAGAAAACTATGATAAAAAAGATATATATATATATATATATATATATATATATATATATATATACACTGAAGTGCCGCTGAATTAGGGATACCAACCTAGTAACGAGTTGGGCCTCCTCTGGCCTTGATAACGGCTGCCACACGACGAGGCATAGATTCAACAAGTTTCTGGAAACGTTCCACGGGAATGGCTTGCCAAATATTGGCTAAAGCTGTCCATAATTCAGTAAGGTTCTTTGGTGCTGTGTGATGGCCTTTCACGCCTTGTTCCAAAACATCCCAAAGATGCTCAATGGGATTTAAGTCTGGGCTTCTAGGTGGCCAATTCATGACAGAGGAGTCAGAGCAATGCTCATCCAACCAGCCAGTAGCCAACCGAGACTTGTGAGAGGTACAGTTGTCTTGCTGGAAAACTCCATTACCGTGCGGATAACACAACAGCATAAACGGATGGAAGTGATCATCCAGCAACTCTACGTACCGAATTGCATTGAGGGAGGTTGGTACACGCACCAAAGATCCCAAACTGTGCCACGAAAAAACACCCCAGACCATGATTGAGCCACCACGCCCTTGTACAGTTCCAGCCGGGCATGCAGGATCCATGGCTTCATGAGCCTGACGCCATATTCTCAGCCTCCCGTCGGCGTTAAGTAGTCGGAATCGAGACTCATCACTCCATGCTACTCGTTTCCAGTCCTCTACACTCCAGTCTCTGTGCTCTCTTGCCCAGGCAAGACGTGCAGCCCGATGGCGAGTATAGAGCAATGGTACTCTCGTAGGTCGACGGCTCCCGAAACCCATACGGTGAAGCGAGCGTTGCACAGTCCGTTTACTGACTGTACGACTGGCACCGTCATTAAACTGCGTGGTAATATGAGCTAATGTTTGGCTTCGCTGGCTACGTACAATACGCCTGAGCCGTCTCTCACCACGCACTGTCAAGGCTAATTGTCCTTTGCAGTTTGCCCGATCGCTAGTTTTTTTTCCACCATCCATGTATTCTTGGTATACTCTTGACACTGTCGACCTTGAAAATCCTAGCTGTCTGACGATTTCTGAAATTGAATGGCCCATGCGTCGTGCACCTACGATTTGTCCGCGATCGAAGGCGTCTAAATCAGGCAGTTTATCCATACTGGCAATTCCAACAACTAATTCATAACAACCACAGTACACGCTATATATGCAGTTACCACAGCACCCTCACTTGCGCATACATGATGCGCAGCGCTACACAATTTGCATAAGCTTTGCTATCCCTGATTCAGTGGCACTTCAGTGTATATATATATATATATATATATATATATATATATATACCGGGTGAGTCATAAATTCGTGCAAAAATCCAGTTCAAAAATCCGTAATAAAAGAAGTAATACTCAGAATTTTTTTCTGTTTCAGCCAAAAGGATCAGAGGGACATTGGAATTT
>OU015493.1:44877095-44897095 GCA_907164885.2 Dolomedes plantarius | reverse complement strand
TTTTGAGTGTTTTCGTCTCCTTGTTGTGCTCTTTTCAATCTGGTGGTGAGAGTATCGCTTGTAATTATGGCGACGGGGTATCGGCTTAAAGCGTCTACATGTTGCATTCTCTGGCCGGATCGATGCACAATTTCGTAATCATAATTTTCAAACAGTAGTGCCCATCTCGCTATACGAGTAACTAAATCTTTTTTGTCCATAGTCTTTTGAAAAGCTGAACAGTCCGTTATGATTTTGAAATGTTGCCCTAGAAGGTAGATTCGAAATTTCTTTAAAGCGGTGACAACAGCAAGAACTTCCAGTTCATAGCTACTGTATTTCTCCTCGGCTGGAGTAGTTTTCTGCGACATGTATTGAACAGGGTGTAATTTTCCGTCATCCGCTTCCTGGAGCAAAACAGCGCCATGTCCTTGTTGGCTTGCATCGGTGTGTAGTTCGGTCCTTTTCCCTTGCTGAAAAATGCTTAAAACGGGACATTCAGTTAATAGTTTCTTGAGGTTTTCGAATGCTTCAATTTGGGCTTGTTCGAATACAAATGGATTGTCTTTCCTTGTTAGATCACTCAGAGGTTTCGCTATTTTACAGTACGCGGGAATAATTTTTCGAAAGTAGCCGGTTAGTCCTAAAAAACTCTGGATCTTCTTGACCGTTGCTGGCACTGGGAACTTCTTGACGGCTATCGTCTTCGCTACTGACGGGCGTATTGTTCCGTTTTCGACGACGTGATCCAAAAATTCGACTTTCCTACTTAGGAATCGACATTTCTCAAACTTAATTTCTAAGCCATACTTCGAGGCAACTTCAAACACTTTCTTTAGTTTTCCTAAACCTTCTTCTTCATCTTTTGCCGGAATTATCAAATCATCCATGTAAATTACTACAATACCTTTTCGCATTAGTTCTCGAAAAATACTGTACACATCTTTGGAATACGCTGGGACTAGTGCTTAGGCCGAAAGTTACTTTATTGAACTAGAATTGTCCGTCTGGTGAGATGTTTGCAGTCTTCATTGACATCGACATGTAAATTTCCATTTCTCAAATCTAACGTAGTGTACACCTTGGCTTCTTGGAGTTTATCTAACACGTCTTCTATCAATGGCAATGGAAAACGATCCTTGACCAGTTTCCGATTCAACTTTCTGTAGTCCACACACAATCTAGTGGTGCCATCTTTTTTCTTGACTAGCACAATTGGACTCGCATATTCGGATGAGCTTGGTCTAATAATCCCTAGTTCAAGCCATTCGTCGACTTGCTTGTTGACTGCTTGGTTCTCGGTAAAGGATAAGCGACGTGCAGGCTGGTAAACCTGTATGTCATCTTTCAAAATAATCCTCATGGACACGTTTGTCGTTTCGGTCTTATTTGGCTCATAGTTGGAGATCAATTCAAACAGTTCTTTTCTTATTCGTGGATTGCTAACATGTTTGACTTCAATTTCGTGTTCAGTTTTCGCTTCGTATACTTTCGTGTGCATGAACCAAATTTTATCTTCATGTTTACGGAACTGAACACTTTCTTTGTCGAAGAAGACGGAGGCTTGTTCCAAAATATCTGATCCGATTACTGCCTGAAATTCTAAAAACGGCGTAGGTACGATGTGCCACGTGAGGGAATATTCTTTTCCATCCAATTCAATTTTCCGTTGGAACGACCCTTTTGTTTTGACATCGTACTTCCCTAATCCAGATAACACTACTATGTCTTTCGAGAGTTCTGAGGGTTCGATTATTCCTTCGCACATATCTTCACGAATGAGCGCAACTGCCGGTATCGATGAGAGCTTCAAAAGTCTTGTTACCCATGGTTATTTTCTTCGTTTTAACTCTTTCTTGAGAGATTCGTGAGCAGACTTGAACCGGAGAGCTTGTAGATTTATTAATGTTTGGGTTTTTGGGTCTCTTTGTACAATCTACGGCATAATGACCCGGTCCTTTGCAGTAGCTACAGATTAGTTGTTTATTTCTTCCGACGTAAGGAGTTCCGTTCGATTGAAAGTATTTTTTTCATGCGTATTGTTCTCAATTTGGAAATGTTCAGGTCTTCGAGAATAAGTACCGTTAGATCCTCTGGCTTCATATTTTCCTTTCGCGAATGAGTTGGATGACTTCGGTTTTAATGTTCTTCGGACATCTTCATATTCTTCAAATTTTTTAGCTAGTGAGTTAATAGTAGACCATTAGTCTAGAAAATGTTGCTGAAACTCGTAAGGTGCTTTCTTCTTAATTTGATCGGCTATAATTAACTCTCGTAGTTGATCGAAGGTTTCTATTTTCAAACCGGAAGTCCATCCGTCGAAATACGTCTGCATTTCGTAGTGAAAATCTTGCCATGTTCGCTCATCGGGTTTTTGGTGAGATACAAATAGTTGACGAAGTTTTTCAGGAGACAACTTAAATCTTTTCAATAGTAAATCCTTGACGTGGTCGTAATCATTACATTTATCCGCTGGTTCTCTTGCGATCAGATGAGCAACGTCAGTGGGTATCAATCCTATCAATCGCTGTACCCAATCTTTCTTCGGCAAAAATATCAATTCTGCGTGCCGTTCAAATAAGGTGAGGTTCAAGCTGATGTCATCCTTCATATTAAACTTATGGAAAGTTTCATGAATCAGTTTATTCGGCACTTGGACGTTTTCGGCGTTATTCGTCGTATTGACACTCTGTTGAGCCTGTATTCGTAATTTCTCGAGTTCATGTCCTCGCTCTTCTTGCTTCTGTTCAATTTCTCTATCTTCTGCTTCTCGGAGTAATTTCTCTTCTTTTTCTTCTGCTTTTCGGCGTAATTTCTCTTCCTTTTTCTTCTGCTTCTCGGCGTACGCGCTCCTCAGCTATGCTATCGATCAGTATTTTGACATCTTCTTCTACGTAATTTGGACTTTTCACGATCAGTTCTTTTATCCGAAGTTTAGTTGAACCCTCTTGGATACTTAACGACAATTCTGCGGCAAGTTCTATCAGGTCTTCCCTTTTCTTAGAGAGAAGAAATGCCATTTCATATAAAAATAAATCAGCGTGGTAACCCGGAGAACAAATTTAATTTAAAACTTAGTTCAATATTTCTTCAAAACTTATTCTCGATGTGAAATTTATTTAGTCACACTTAAAAAAAAACGCTTGCTCAACCAGGAAGAGAGATAAAACGTGAACAATAAAATGCAATCTCTTACGATATTCGAATAAAACAAACAAATATTAGAAACTTCTGAAATCCGAAAATGGCACTAAAAAAATATGCATAAACAACTTTTAAAACCAGAAGAAAATATATTTTCTTTAGTAACCTTTACATACAATTTCATGGGTGGTTTGGACCGTACACTTGCACGCGTCAAACTTACGTTAATCATTACATTCCTAAAAGGTACGCATTTTTAATACTAATTTATTCAATAAAATTCATATTAATCGTCATTCATTTATTTATTCTCTTGCATTGTTTGGAGGCAGAAAAAAGCAAATACAGCAGATTTAATTGCCAGGTTAATTAACATCTTTATCAAATCAGCAAGTTTACTAAGGGACGTATACTTTATTAAATTCATAAACTTACTAAAATTAATTTGTGTAAAACTCACATTTGTAAGCAAAGTAAAAGCACTAAGCCTACTTAAAAGACACAAGTTCAAAAGGAATTGATCATATTAAAAAGAAATGCAAATAAAAAAACATAGCAAAGTAGTACACTTTTAGTTCCGAGCTTATTAAAATAATAATTATTGTCAATAGAATGAAAAAAGCAACATATAATTAATTTCACGATGTCATTCACTATCGGTCTTTCACAAACACACAATCATCACTGACCTGGCGATGAAGTAGGATGTGCTGGCTCTCTTTCGCTGGCTGGCTAATTTCTTTGGCGAATCTGTTAGCTGTGAATTTAAAAAAATACGTTAGCATGGGAGATGAGGTCTCGACGTTGGTCTGTGAGCGAAAACCGAAAAAGGTGAACCGGAAAGGAAAACATGCTCTTAGTTAAAAGTAAAATTCTTCAAACCGAAAACGGAAGTAAAAGTATAAAATTCTTCAAACCGAAAACGGAAGTAAAAGTAAGGATGTTCCTAGGCAAATGCCTAATGTAAGGAAGCAGGTTGTAATCCGGGCCGGGGCCCCAATTTGTAGGACGGCGTCTAGGGGTAAGTAACTTTACGGAAAGAATTATACGAAAAGAATAAAAAGATTAATATCTAAACTAACATTTTATTGAGTATTAAACATATAAAGAAAAGACATCACGCTATTTACAATTTACAAATTTACGAGGAAGTTAAATTAAGGTTTCACTACAGAGCATGGTTCACCTGTGAGATGGGGACTCCGAAACATCCCAATTCGTTTAGCGAATTCGATAAAAACGCGAAGTGGGGAAGGAGGTACGACTTTTCTCGTCCATGTCCGCGGGGGGTCTGATTGTGAGCTCCAAATGCTCTCTCCGAAAAGGTGACGTCATGCGCGCGCAAAGTTTTTCTAATGGACGCTTAAGCCCAACGGAATAAAATTCGTCAGGTTGAAGCCTCCATCTCTCACAAATCAATTTTCTACATATATATATATATATATATATATATATATATATATATATATATATATATATATATATATTAACAGCTGAAGGTAAACAAATGTACTTGAATGTTTGTGAGCAGATACGGGGACGGGCTAATCTCGCGAACCGAGCATAGCAGGATATCGCGACTGGTACTGATAGACGCGGACGGACGAGACGCGTGCACTGGTGCCATCCTCAACTTTCAAAACTTTAAACTTTTTTAATTATAAAATTAAAACCGCCGAACTCAAAAGAAGCGGACAACAGAAACAACTGACATTCCGGGTGGGCTAGCTCCTTTCCGTTTCGGAAATTTCCACTATTTTCATGCATGCAAAATTCAACTTTTCAGCCCACCAATCAACAAATTTTTTTCCATGTGTTCTACAACTCTTCATCTTTAAGGATATGCACATTTTTAAAAAGTTAAAAATGTTTTTCACTGCAAACGAAGCTTTTTCCCCAAAGCAGTTTTCCGAATTTCACGAAATCGACAATTTTGATGGTCAAATATTTCGGTTTTCTGCATCTATTAACGTCAGTTTTACGATTTATCGGCATTTTCTAGATGTTCAGCTTCCAAAATATACCAAATACATTTAATAAAAAAATGTTATCATTCTAAAAAAGCGTACTTACAAAA
The DNA here is from genome assembly GCA_907164885.2 of Dolomedes plantarius. Classification (NCBI taxonomy): domain Eukaryota; kingdom Metazoa; phylum Arthropoda; class Arachnida; order Araneae; family Dolomedidae; genus Dolomedes; species Dolomedes plantarius. The sequence goes on along the minus strand of OU015493.1, from coordinate 44,891,895 downwards.
CTTACTTTTGAAATTTCCCGTGATGATTGCCATTGTATTTTAATGTAACTTGAATGCCGAGTTCGCAATTTTTCGACTTATTATTTTACTCACTAATAATTCCAGCAAGTTCGTGAAATTTGTTTCTAATTAATAGGAAGTGATGAGGATTCTTCCGCCACCAATTTTGAATTCATCAAAACTGTCTTTCTATTTTTTAAGCACTTTTTCCCCGACGAGATTTAATATTTACATTCGGCCATGTTGCCAAAAGGAAAAATAATTAGTTGAGAGCAAGTCATTTAATAATTGAAATCCAGAAATAATTTTGAAGTACCAGAAATAATTTTTGTTTTAGGAAATGAGAAGTTAAAACCTTTAGAATTTTTTCTAATTGAATGAACTTCTTTTTTGTTTACAAAGCAAAATTTGAAAACGGAAAATTGAAAGAATTATTTGAAAGAATTATTTTGAAAAACCGAAATTTGAAAAAGAGAATTTTAAATAATTATTTCGTTTTTTTGAAAATTCTAATTATTTTTAAAAGTGATTAAACAATTTTTAATCTTTCAATTTTTAATTTCATTTTAAATCGAAAAAGTAACACATCGGATTGCCAATCAGCTAGCATATATATATATTCCACTTTTAAAATATCATCATTGCTTTTGCAATGATATATTGTCCAGTATTTTCCACTAAATATTGTTATTATGTATGTACAATAAATTCCAGAAGTAAAGATTCCTCACACGGTTCTCATAGCGGTTGGTCTCATAGCAAACACGTTCTTCAAAACCCGAATACAAATTTATCATATATTAAGGAATTATTTAGCTATTTCAATTCCTTATCAAATATTAAGGAATTACTTTGCCATTATTATCCAACCTAACACAGTTCTTGAGTATTAAAATAAAAATTTATTTATATATCATCATCGGTAACCAATGGCCGCAAACCATTAGCGATCATTAGCCTCTGATGACCGTAAATAAGTGATGGGAACAAAGCAGTATCCATTGGTTACTGGGGACGATTAATTATATGAAACAAATCGCTACTCATAAACAGTGTTAGATCTAATAAGCTGATAATTTATGCGATTATATCTATACAACTGTCTGCATGAGCATGCACGGTTGTGAACATATGAAATAACTCTTATTATACAATTCTTCAGTTCTATTGGGGGTTTTTTTCCAGCCATACATTTAAAAATTCCCTTTTACAAAATTCAGAGTTAAAAGGTACGTTGATAAATACGTATTTTTATTTTTAAAAAAAATTATTACTACGATAAAGGGTTTGTTCTACATCAACATGTTTTAACCAGTTATTTTAAAATAATAGACCATTAAGACTTATATAATTAAAAGAGCAATAAACATATAGCATTTTTAACAGTTTTAAGGGGACAGTGGACCTTCAAACCTAACTTTCTTTGTTTTGAATGGATTTGCTTGAAATTTGAATATGTGATTAGTGCCATAGATATGTAAAAGGGGTTAAAATTTAAGGATGAAATATTAATAATTTATGCATTATGAATTATTAATTATATCAAAAATTGGCCTAATTAAAAATGTCCCATGCGCATTTCTTTTGCATATAATATGGCAATTTTTATTTACAGGATACCGTATAGAACTAACAATGAAACTTACTGCTTATTTTAAGCATTCATTAAAAATATAAAGCGAAAAAAATAAAAATAGTGAAAACACCCATTTTATTACGCAAAATACCTATAAATCATCTTTTCAAGTACAAAATTTAGAAATTCTGAGCTATTAGTAACCACATAATATCTAAATTAAGTACAAATGCCCATAACTAGGAAAGTAATCACATAAATTAAAAATTCTTTTTGCAACACATTCCTACTCGTCCGTAGTTTCACAATTAAATAAAATTAAAAAAATCGAATTTTCGGACAAATTTTACAATTTTGAAAGTCCACTGTCTCCTTAATATTAGCAATAAATATGAAACTAATATAATGTCCAAATAGTAATAATAGAAAGGATACATTAAATAGAATATTTATAAAAAGGATTGAAATTTTAACATTAGTTACATTCATATGAAAAACAAGAAAAAACCAGAATCAAATTATAACGACTGTCCGAGAATCGAACTTAGGTTTCTTAACCCCAATGCCCATATTCCACCATATCAAATATTCCGGCGATGTTACGAATTCTCTTTTTGGGATTTCCTTCCTCGCATATTCCTCTTTCTGTGTAAGGCCAATGATATATGGGTTCTCCCCTGTGCATTTTTTTCCTTTGTTTATTGACTTGTTTTTCAAGGTACTGCACTTTTCTTATCTTTCTTTCAAACGCCGCCACTGTTTTCGGGAAACATAAGTTTATCCCAGGCCACATAAATCGCGATGGGTTTTCTAAGGATTGGATTATCCCAAACGATGTGAGAAAATCTCTTTCAAAGACTTTTCGTCACAAAATGAGTATACATGCAAAATGAGTATACACATTTTATAAACAAACGCCTTTGAATATTTAATGGTAACTCAATCATGGGCTTGAGGTCGCGTAGTGGTAGCGCGTCGGCTTTCGGTGCTGAGGGTTCTTGTATTGAATCCCGATAGTCGCCATTAAATACCTCCGTGTCTAGGCCTGATATGGGCACGTTAAATCCGTAGAATGGAAAGTCCCTCAATGAGATCAGAGAGGGTGGTAGAGGGTACGATGCCCTCCGGATGTTGCCTCTGGAGCTGTTCGGTCAATATTGAGGTGGCACCTGGCTGAATCGGACTTCGACCCTTGTGGTTCCATTATAAAATGGAGCCGCACCCGTCACCCCGCTAGCCTATATGAACCTGGGTGGAATACCTCGGACCAGGGGGCATTAGAAACAACAACAACGATCTTAAATATTCATTCTTATGTACACACTAGCTGAAAACCCGCACTTCGCTACGGAGTACATCCAAATTAAATACAACGGTCAATGTATGGAATTAATCCCCAAAAATATAATATATATATATATATATATATATATATATATATATATATATATATATATATTTATAATAAATACGACGATCAATATATATACAATTAATGTAGAAAAAAATATATATATTTATAAAAAAATTGTAGGGGATATTTTTATAGACAAAATAATGTCCAATCGTCTGCCGCATTAGCAAGAAAAAAAATATTTTTTGTCTATTTCGTTGTTATGCACGTGACGATAAATTTATTTAAAGTACCAGAAAAAAGAAATCACGTGATCGGCATTTTATAAATTAAATTTAAAAATTAATCTTTAAAAATTCACCAAAAAGCAGAAAATAGAGGTAAAGATTCGAAAATGATTTCATTTTAAAGGAATTTTTATGATCTTTCTTGTGATATAAATTTTATAACCATCAAATTATTATTTTAAATGTAAACTTAAAAAAAGTTACAAAAACAGCTTAAAAATTTAATTTAAAAAAATCTAAGAAGAATTTTTCAAAAATCTCTCTTAGTACACCCCTACACTATAAGAAGATTTGCCATGCAAAATTTCAGCCCTTTAGGTCCAGCGGTTTGGTCTGTGCGTTGTATGTCAGTCAGTCAGTCAGTTACGAAACTGTTTTATATATGAAGCGGTGAAAGGCAAAGTAGTGTAAGTCAAGTGGTGTAAGTCAAATGAGTTTAACTACAAAAAATTCCACCATAAATTTAACAAATTATAATTCATAACAATTATTACAATATTGCAAATAATAACTATTTACAATTCCACTATAAATTGAACATGGAGATTACATATTTGCCCCCAAATGAAAAAAGTGGAAAATTTGACTTACACCACTTTGCCTTTCAACGCCTCATATATAGATTGTAAAAATAAATAGAGATCAAAATCTGGATTATCATGCTAAGCTTGTTCACATAAGATTTGATTTTATGCGATCGCTCATGACTTCCCCCATTAACCTGCATAAAAAAATAACACTACTTAAACAAAAAATGTTAGATCTGGGGAGCACTGGTAACACTTTATTTTATTTGATAGTTAGTGGCCCCGAAGTAGCCTAGTGGCAGCGCGTCAGACTAGATTGCGAATCCCGACGAACGCCATTCGTGTCTATGCCGGAGATAACCACGTTAAATCTGTAGACGTAAAGACCTTCTATGAAGTCGGTGAGTGGGCTAAGGTATGAGCTCCCGAGATGTCGCCCTCAAGGTTGCTCGGTCAAAGTTGTTGTGGCACCTCGCTCAATCGGACTCCGACCCTTGTGGTGCCATTAAAAGCAGGAGCCCCAGCCATATGGACGTGGTCTGGAACATGTCCGGCAAGGGGGCATAAGTAACAACAATCAACAACATTTGATAGATAGTGGTGTGAAAATATTGTAATACTCCTGTCATCATATTAAAGTCGTTTAAAGGGTTCCATCACATAAAACTCTCATAAAAAAATAGAAAAAAGAATTTTCATAAAAAAGTTACCTTCTCTCATAAAAATTTGTTAAGTCTTTTATATTTTTGACTCAACAAATATTATAGAAATTTTATTACCAAATAATATCAGAAAAACTATTAAAAAAATCGTTTCGAGATCTTAAATAGTGTTATTGATAAAGTTCATTATTTTTCTTCCTCTGCTAAATATCGCCAAGGCATTGATTGCTACGTTACTTGTTTTATTGGGAATTTTTAACGCAACTCTGTCAAAGAGAGAATAATAACATCTTAGGGCTAAAAAAGTGGTGAAATAGAGTTATGTTCTAACCTGTAAAGGCAAAAATATAACTATAAGGGGTTAAAAAATATAAAGGAATATTGGGACAATTATTGTTGTTGTTGAGGCTCTTTTTAAATAATTTGTTTTCATGAAATTATTGAATATAAAAAGCCTAGTGATGATAAGAACTTCAATTATGGATGAGAAAACATGACAAGAGTTCTGTAACATTTATCTGGCGTAGATAGAGGTTGAAAGAAATATCCTTTATAGTAAAGGCCCAAATAACAATAATCAAGACGTAGTGGACGGTATTTTTTCTCAGAATAAAAAGTAAACCCAACATCTCGAAAACGTTTCGAAGAAATCTTTTATTATAATTTACAAATAAGAAAGAAAAATCGCGTGCTTTGATAGCTCGATCTGTAAGTCTGCATATAAAAAGCTGCTGTATATAGGCGTCTGAGGCAGAAAATTTCATGTATTTACACACGCTTTGTATTGAATTTTTTAATCAAAGGTGTCTTTATATTAATATTCTTGAACACATAAAAATAAGTGAAAATGAGAAAAGCAAGCTTGCTTTAAACTTTTTTCAAAAAGTTTAAAGCAAGTTTAGTCTTTAATATGTCTGCTAGACAAATAGCTCTATTTGCTCGGTTCTTTTTACTTTAGTACACTTTAAAGGTTTTAAAATAATTTTTTCTCCATTATATATTTATATAAAACAGTTCCGTAACTGACTGACTCACTGACTGGCATACAACGCACGGACCAAACCGCTGGACCTAAAGAGCTGAAATTTTGCATGGCGATTTTTCTTATAGTGTAGGGGTGCACTAAGAAAGATTTTTGAAAAATTCTTCTTAGATTTTTTTAAAATTAAATTTTTAAGCTGTTTTAGTAACTTATTTTAAATTCGCATTTAAAATAATTATTTGAGGGTTATAAAATTTATATCACGAGAAATATCATAAAAATTCCTTTAAAATGCAATATTTTCGAATCTTTATCTCCCTTTTCTGATTTTTGGTGAATTTTTAAAGATAAATTTTTAGAATTTAATTTATTAAATGCTGATCACGTGATTTCTTTTTCTGGTACTTTAAATAAATTTATCGTCACGTGTATAACAACTAAATAGACAAATAAATTATTTTTCTTTTCTTGCTAATGCGGCAAACGATTAGACATTATCCAAAAAAATATTAAAATACAGTAAAAGATATGTTCCTCAAACTGAACTACAGATGGTGGACAAAATAATACGAACACCTGTGAAATAATGGAAAATCTTTATTAATAGGGGGTTGGACCACCCTTTGACTGAAGTACAGATTTAATGCGACGTGGGATAGATGCATAAAGGTCATGGACAATATTTAAAGGAATGTTAAGCCATTTCTCTAATTCCGAAAGTCCGGATGGAGGTGGAAATCGGGAACGAAGTTTGGACTCCAAATATTGCCATAAATGTTCAATAATATTCAAGTCCGGAGACTGAGGGGGCCAGGCGAGATGTTCAACTGCATCGTCATGCTCTTTGAACCATTCTTGAACACACCTAGCAGTGTGGATAGGGGCGTTGTTGTCTTGAAAAAGCGGTCGCTCTCCAGGGAATACAGTCTGGACAAAAGGATGGACATGATCCCCTTGAACGCTTAGACAGTGATTGGATTTGATCCTCCCATGCAGAATAACAAGTGGCCCAAGACCGCGCCAAGATATCGCACCCCATACCATAATGGAGCCACCCCCATGCTTCACAGTCGGCAAGAGACATTCAGGATGAAACGCTTCTTTGAGCGTTCTCCAGACATAAACGCGTCCGGTCGTCTCAAATAGGGTGAATGACGATTCATCTGACCATATTACCAGTTGACATAAACGCGTCCGGTCGTCTGAAATAGAGTGAATGACGATTCATCTGACCATATTACCAGTTGCCACTGCTGTGGGGACCAGCCTTTGTGATCTCTGCACCATTGGCGTCGCTTGAAAGCATTAGTTGCTGTCACCAAGGGTTTACGAATTGCCACTCTGCCTTAAATGTTAGCAGCATGAAGTTCCCTTTTGACAGTTTTTGTTGAAACGGGGTCCTGGAGATGACTGTTTATTTCGGATGTTATCTCGGATAACGATTGCTTGTGCTTTCGGGCTACTATGCGCTTCAAGACCCGTCTATCCCTATCAGCAAGCTTGGACTTTCGGCCACTGTTGTGCTTTGAAGACGTCGTCTAACCCTCTTTCGTGTACGCTGTCATAACGGCTGATACCGTACTCCTTGCAAACCCCAAAAGGTTTGCTGTTTCAGTAACCGATGCTCTACTTAAACGCGCTCCAACTATCATTCCTCTTCGGAACTCTGATAGATCTGACATTTCAACTTATCACAGACAGTTCGATAGAAGCATGCAACGTAGGTGACTGCTGTTGAGAGACTGATACCTTCCTCTTCATGCTCACTAGGTGGCAGACTTCTGTTGCAGGTGGCGCGGCTGTACTGCAGGTGTGAAATACGTCATACTTTTTCACAGGTGTTCGTATTATTTTGTACTCCATCTGTATATTAACTGTACTATGTTCTTTAGTATGTCCTATTAGATTTAATTTGAATATTTTCATCTACATTATTTTGTCTATAAAAATATCCGTTACGATTTTTTTATAAATACATTTTTTCGTTTTTTTACATCAATTTCATACATTGATCGTCGTATTTATTATAAATATATTTATACATATTTTTGGCATTGATTGCATACATTGACCGTTGTATTTAATTTGAATGTACTCCGTAGCGAAGTACGGGTTTTCAGCTAGTTTTATATATTTCTTACTTAAAAAAATGTAATTTACTTGGAAGAACAAAAAATAAATCATTTTTTCGGGTAATTTTTTTCGTGAAAATATTGCATCATAATTTTGACCCTTAATCAAAAACCCCCGATGACAGTTTAATGAAAATAAAACAAGGGAATGTTGTACCAAGTTTCATTGAGATACTATGGAAATAATTTAGATGTATCCTTTTGAGGAGGGTAAAAAATGATCAATTCAAAGGTATGCATATGCATTAGGGCAAAAAAAAAAAACATTTTAGCTGGCAATGTTATCATCATAGAAACATGTGATTAAAGCTTCTTTATTATACAGCCTCCGTAGTATGCTTGAATACCAGAAAACAAAAATTTACTTTCTTTTTTATAACCTTGTATCCCGGACTCTCTAAAATACAAAAATGCACAAAAAAAACATTTAGGTTAACTATCTAGAACCTTTTGATTAAAAATAAGATTTCATTAATAAAACAACATTCAGTTACTTATTCTTAGCATATGTATGCATTATGACATTTACAGCTTCAGTCACGACTAAGAATATAAAGGAACTTTGTTCATAGCGTTACTAATTTCAGAATTATATCGCTTTATGCTTTACCCATTCACATCAAAGATTTTGCTCTAGTTTCATCAGTTTATTTGCAGAGAGGGGAGAGTATATCTTCTAATATTTGTGGGCTTCAGTTCATAAAACTCAAAAATGTAAATTTGTTAAATCTAATAAGCGACATGTACAGGGTGATTTTTATTAAACTGACACTACTCAGAGCCATCTGTAGCATGATCTATCAACTAGAATTCCACCAAAATTTATAGAGGAACTAAGGACGACATGGGAAAGAATTTCCGGGGGGAAAAAAAGTTCCAAAAGTCGGCGATAGGGGGAAATATGACACTGTTGTTGTCGGCGCACCCGAGAATTTGCACAAAACTCAAGTAAAACATCAAAATGCAAATTCACGACCACGTAGTCGACAGCAGCGCCAGTATTTCGGGCTCTAAAGATAAGGGGTGAATACCGAAAAAGTTGCAATAAGAAGACGAATGAATAACAAAAAAATTTCACTGGAACACTGCTTTATGCAGCAAATCCACTTCTCCCTCCTTCAATGTGACCACCATCCTGGTGGACGACATATTGCACCCTGAATACTACGTTCTCAACGACCGAGCGTAACATGTCACCAGGAATGTTCAATACAGTCTGGGATATATTGATATTTAGGGCCGACAAGTTAGAGAATACACCAAGATACACCTTGGACTTTAAAGAACCCCACAGAAAGATGTCACATGGGTTAGGTACGGGGAGCGAGGTGGCCATGCAAGTGGAAAAAAGCGACTGATGACCTTTTCTTCTGGAAAGCGATGGCGCAGTAGATTCCGCACCGATCTCTATAGCTCAAAATACTGGCTCTGCTGTCGACTACATAGTCATGAATTTGCATTTTGATGTTTTACTTGCGTTTTATACAAATTCCCTTGTGCACTAACAACAGCAGCGCCATATCTTCCCCTATCGGCGACTTTTGGAACTTTGTTTATCATGGAAACTCTTTCCCATGTCGTCCTTAGTCCCTCTATGAATTTTGGTGGAATTCCGGCTGATAGATCGCGCTACATGTGGCTCTGAGTAGTGTCAGTTTAATAAAAATCACGCTATATATGAGGATAACACGGACATCACATTCCAATCCATATCATTCTTCCTGGAAGACGTTTTAAAAGCTCTAAAATTAAAAAAATAAATACTAAAGGCTAGAGGCCCACATCTCAAATATCAAAGCGCAGGTTTGCAGTGATTGCTAAAATAAACTTCTATTTATAGTAGCTTAATACTTGAGCTATATTCACAAGCCAAATCGGTTGTGAACTTTTCAAGCATCCACTTTTTGAAATTTTGAAATTTCAGTGTCAAAACATTTGATTGGTTCCTAACTTTTTACATTCATAATAAATTTCCCAAATAATAGGAATTAACACCACTCAATGACAACATTTTTTTTTTGGCCATCGAATAGCAAGTCACTTTTTTCAGAAGCCAATCCAGTTTTAAGTCCATAATGTAAATCCTTGCAATAATGCAATTCAAACGCAGAAGCAAGTACTTGATGATGACGGTAAATCATTCAGTGTTGTTTCATCACAAAAAAAAAGTAAAATAAAGGAGTCGGTGACAATATTACTGCCGCAGAAGTAAATGACTTGTGAATTATTAAACAATTATTTCAATTTTTTTCTGTAGTAAAATAATAATTTGAAGACTCAATTGGATGTTAGTACTTTTTTTTCACTTGCCGAATCGGTTAAGCCCTTCAATCATACAAAAATTGTAATAATAATAACGATTACTCCAAGCACATTCTATCTTATATATTTTATATGTCGTCAGATAAAAGCTACATCTGCAATAATATATTCCACAATGTTTATTTGAATTTATATTTTCAGAGGAATTTTTAAAAACAATGTAATAATTTTATCACTTTTCTCCACATTTTGTTTTATGGACTTAACGGATTTGGAGAGTGAACGACTCACTTGTGAATTGTAAAAATTCGTTGCAGATTTTAAATTTTACGTATTTTGGCAATTTACTTTAACTTCTCTGAATCATGTTAAACTAACAAATATTATTAAAATTATTCAATTATCAGACAGAGTTACGTTGCAACCTTTAATGAAATTCTCTGACAATGTTACTGTTAGTTGTCAGCAATTACAAAACGCGAAAAAAAATAACATTTGAAATCTTCAAGAAAGGAGATGACTTATAAATAACTGTAAAAGTTCTAGCTGAAGAATCTAATCAACTTTTATGCTATAAAAATATATCTTTTTGTCATTAAAGTTAGGCAGTAACTAGCAAATTTTAAAGTTTTATAGAACATATCTTTACAGCAGGAAATGTATTTTAGGCTGAAATTAAACTCAAAATTTATGAAATATCGATGTCTAAATTCGATAAAACTTCCTTTTAGTGACAAATACAAATAATAAAATGATATTTTGATTAACTTGGTCCTTTTTAAGACTTTTTTTTTCAAAGAAAAATTAAAAGCAATTACATAAATACCATCAGTAGACGAATCATATGCTTTTGAAAAATATCCTGATTCAAAAATTTTTCAGACGAAAATTGCTTATGATGTCGCAGAAGTAACATTTACTTAAATAGATCTGTGAATGAAGGCAGTTTCTTATGGTTATATAACGAATAGCATTTTAACTTTTTTTTAAATAAATTTGGTATTATTTATTTAGACATGATCTAGACCTCTAGCAATAAAAACAGAAAATATGATTTAGCAACAAGCATTCCCCGTCTCTACAAACATAATCTCTTTCAGCTGTTCCTTCCAGCAATGGAGAGTGGATATGCAAACTATTGGCTTTTGTGCTGCAGGGAAAGCTCTGAAAATAAATATTTTTAAAAGAGAAACAGCCCCATACCACGATATTGGACCAGTTGCTTTCAAAAGAGAAACTTTTTTTAATGTCAAAAGGCACAAAATCACATTCCTAATATTTTTATCAATTTTTTATTTGTATCATTCGTATAGAAGGATATTTCCAGGAAAAACTTTTAAAAATCAGCATGCAATTTTTAAAAATTTTTTTAGAAACAGTCTCTATATGAATAAATATTAATTAATGATGTATAGGTAACTTTATAACGATTTCTTGTCAAACTAGCAAAGAGAAAATATACTTTAAGGTCTAGTGAGTTGTATTTTTCATTACATTAATTTTTTCTCATACTTTATCAACACTTACAATATATTTTTTATAATTGTATAGAGAACTAACACTTATTTACCCTTAACTTAGGTGTATATAATTTGAAGTGGTACTCTAATGAATTAGATTCAAACACAATTCTAATTCAATTAAAATATTTATTTCAAAGTGACACGTATTACTTTGCTTTTCAACATAAGCATACGTACTACTAGTACGAGCTATATAAACAAAGCTCAATACAATTCAATATATATATTCTGGTATAACTACTACACATGCAATGAAAAATACAACTTGAGATACTCACAGACTCTACAGAAAGTCGACCAGCAATGCTGCTTCGTAAACATTGGGCCACAGAACGCTAAATAGCTTTTCGTCTAACACAAACTCGCGTAGGTTAGCATCAACCTAGCTAAGAACCTCAACACTTCCTCTCACTTCCTTAACACTTCGTTTCACTTCCTTTCGCTTCCTCAACCCTTCCTTTCTCCTTCATCAACCCTTCTAGCTGCTTGGTATTTATACCAACCGCGTATTCCTTGAAATTAGCATATCTCAAGCGGCTTCTTTAATTTATTCACTTAAAAGTTCAATTCTTGTGAATCGAATCTTATGTAAACCTTACAATTGATTTCTATTTAAATAGTTTTTAGGAAGCAGGGCTACACTATAAAAAGAAAATGCTGTTATGGGCATATTACAAAAATCGTATAAGTAAAAGAGTAAGAAGATCTATTTGCAAAAAAGAGATACGCAAAATGGCTAAGCCCACTATCCAGAAACATTACACTATGAAACAGGTAGCATTTTAAACCTGACGCAATATTTCGTTTTTACAGTGTAAGCTTTTAAGGTAAAAGAGTTTTTGTTTTCAAGAGTTCGTTCGCTTTTGTAAGAGAGGATTTTTTAAAAAATTTGATCATGACATTTCTTGATTCATTACAAGACAATATGTTAAGCTTTTTCATATTCCAAGATTACTTTTCAATGCAAACAATAGACAAATATCTTTGAAATCTGGGAATAAAGATGAGGAATATATATGAAATGCCTCAAAAAAGTTGTTGACCATGTTTTTCATAAATCTGCTCAGGTTAAATTATTATAACCCAAAATATCTCACATTTAAATATCACAATTTTTTATATGAACATGTATTACGTAATAATATTTTACTTTTATTCAGTCTTTCAGTCTTTCATTTTTTCTTTAATCTATTCATTTTCTTCCAACTGGTGTTAAATAAAGATCTCTATAAGTATTAAAAAATGTTTAACTTTGACCATTTGAAAATGATCAACTTCAACCATTCGCTCTCAAGTGACATTTTTTATACGACATAACTGCAATTCTTCAATTATAGTGCATACTTTAGATGTTTCAATGGCGGAGCCTATGCAATTGTAGTACTAAATAAGTAAATCGCCGAATCACGCGTATGGAATGTACAGGGTTGAAAATGAAAAATTAAAGCATGTTTAGTTTTGGATATATCCTACTGGTATCCACTGCACCAATAGCTCTATATGTTTTTATTTACTTTTGTTCCTAAAGCAGGTTTCGAAATATAGTGGATTTAGGTTTTATAAATAATTCATTTTTTAAACTTTTTAATCTCTTTGGAGATCAAAAAATTAATTTTATTTCCAGGTAACTGTTACTCCTAAAAAAATACTTTCTAAAATAATTACTCTGAATGAATATTCCTACATGTAGAAATGGAAATTAAACACAGGAACGCTGTACAAAATTTCATAAACATACACTGCGAGGAACTTTGGATACATCCTTTAAAATATAGCAAATAATGTGTCTTATTCCACAGGACAGCTTTGGAGGTATAGAATGTCTTCTTTTATTTTAAATTCTTTGTTGTTATAATAGCACTTTATTGGTCATTGACCGTTAAACGGCTTAAATTTATTTATTCGGCAATTTTCTTATTAAATTTTATTTCTTCTAAATACTTAGTTATTAATTACTAAGGCTATTTCCTCTCTTGAATTATCCATGATTATAAAACTTCTAAGACATTAATAAAAAAGTTTAGTGTCCGAATACTTTTGTGAGATTATTTTTCCCCTCACATTTTGAAAATATTGATTATTAAGTTCAATATTCCCTTTTCAGAATTATAAACTATCATTAAAGGCTAGGTAAGCGCATACTTCAAAGAAAACACGTTTACTTACATTTTCAACTAAAAATTTTTGTTCCATTTTCGACACCTTCAAGTATCCGAATATAAATAAATAAATAACTATATATATATATATATATATATATATATATATACAGAGGCTGTTCACATATTTTTTTAGACGATGTATATTGTATTCACAAAACTAAATTACATAAAATTCTTGTGTTTTAAATGTTCTATTTGACATCCCTTATTCTGAACTATATTTCGACACCGCAATTTCTAGGATAATAATGCCTTTTGAAGTGTCAGAAGAGGTATTCTATCCCATTCCTCCTGAACAGCTTTCCAGAGTCCTGTAAGGGTTTTGGGACGACGATTGGATAATGCTGATTTTAAAAGTCCGAAATCACAAAAATCTATAGGTGATACATCGGGAGATTTAGTAGGGATATCAGTGAAGGGTATGGCCTTGATACCAGTTTTTTGTTCCATTTCTTTTAGGAAATTTACAGTGGATTTTGATGTGCGACTGCTAGCTTTGTCCTGATGGAGTCTCACAGATTGATGGCACTGTGGGCAAAGCGATGGTATTTCATTCAAAAACATTGGCGATAAAATATGTTCCTGATAGTATTTGGAGTTAATCTTGACATTTTTTTCCACTCTCTTTATTTTTAACTTGCCATTATAAGAAAATACCAGCAACAATCATGAATCCCTTAGAAAAACTTTCTTTCGATTCTTTAAACCATGTACTTAAATTTTTTTTCTCCCCTTTTATGATAATAAATGGCTCTTTTTTTTTGTTGCAATCATTTAAATTCACCCATGATTCATCTATTGTGACAATTGTTTTCCTTTTTTCTTTGGATAAGTGTTTCTCATATAGAATTCTGCAGCGTGTCCTGCGTTCAGTGATATGATTTGGAAGAAGACGATGCACGTTGCGTTTTTTTCGCTTTCTTAAGATTTAAATCAACGTTTATCATTTTGTTTACAGTGGACACCGAGCATTTTAATGATTTTGCAACTGTCCTTTGACTAGAGGGATTTTCTTTTAACATTAAACAGCGTACCTTTGCAATAGTCGAAGATGTCCGTTTTTTCCTTGGATACTTGTTTGGAATTTTTGTCCCACTTGAGGCTCCAATTTGACGTTTTTTTACTTTCTTGTTGACGATATTACCTATCGACGCTTTAGATATCACAAAACCATGACTCTCCGATCGTTTTTGGATAACGGAGTATGCATATTTCTCTTCGGAAAGAGCATAAATGTAGCCTTCGAACCACTGCTTTGTTAAAAAAGCCATTTTGAATAAAAACAAAACTTTCAAGCCACAGACGATAATTTTGACTTTTAAAAACATAGTAC